>CAUYSK010107451.1:0-30277 GCA_963575035.1 Avahi laniger | reverse complement strand
CTGGCTTTTTTTACATGTAACTTGGTAGAAGCAGCATTTTCACCCTCAACAAATGGAGGAAAAAAAGAGAATTATATTGTGAAAACCAAAATAATGACTTCATTCTACCATCCTGTGTTAAAGTCTGCTAATTGCTTTAGTTTGAATCCCTGTGGCTTGGTTAATTGAGGTGATCAAAGTTCTTTGAAAACCTTCTTACTCTTGCCAAACTTGGCTTTTGATGAGTCTCTTTGAAGTGCTTGGGTGTCACTGTGAAACCTGAACAAATAGAGTCCCAGACCCCTAGGTGTCTTTGCATTGGAAGGCTTACAAGCTTCTAAGGTCCTGGGGCTAAATCCTAGTTGGATACTCTCAGGAGAATGTTGGAATCAGAGTATAATAATGTGGTTTGATATTCTGCAGAGCTGAACTTTCAAAACTACCTTCCAAGTAATTCTGAATTTCATCGTGCGATACAAATGGCCAATTCTAGCACGCTTATGTTCCAGACTTTAGTCGCATAAAAGTTGCTTTGAAAAAATAAAAATTACAAGTTGAAGTATAAGGTCATTTGAGCTTTGACACATTTGCCACTTTCTAAAACAATACATGCAACGTAAAGACTAATATTAATTTGGAGATAGCAATACCTGAAAAGTAGCAACAAAGCCGATAATAAGGAAAGTTTCCAGATGATTTTAAATTACTGTTCGGCCCAGAACCCAGATTTCTGGCAACATATTTACCCAAAAATTAAATGTTAAATTCTAACATTAAATCCTGACTTGTTAAGGATAATTCATTCATGTACTAGAATAGTATTTCTAAATATTTTCCAGTAAGAGGACCCCTTTAAATATCTACATATTGGGAGACATTCAAATGATAACGGTCACTCAGACTGGGAAACATAATGCTTCTTCATGAACTTAGGAAAAATTATAAGGAAAAAATTATACTATTAAATCAACAATAGTTGTAAATGCTTTGATGTGAATTACACCAATATCTACATATATGTGAAATATATATTTAAGTAAAGCTTATTATTCAAACCTGAAGATAAGGTTTGTCGTATACATGGGTTAACAGACCACTTGCAACAAATCCATGACTCTCCAGAATTATTCTGCCTAATGTTTATATCCAATGTTGGAGAAAAAAAACAACTGCATTGGTTTCTAGCCTGAATTTTGAAAATGATTATTTTCAGAACTTACGTAAGTCAACATCTTTGTGATTGCACTTTACTGTTTAGGCTTAATTTTCTTTCTTACCAAACTAAGGGGCTAAATCACATGATTTTCATGATCCTGTATTTCCTATTAATATATTAATATATTTCTGTGAATTTCAAAAAGTGTGATTTTTCTTGTTATTATGGCAGTGTTAGGACATATAGAGTGAAGACATTCTTAGATCAATTCCTGTCTAGAGCAAAACAAATTTCGTTTCAATTATTTGTATACATTAAGTGGAAATAATATTATTTGACCTGAGATATCAAGATTATTGCTTTAATATACCACTTTAATCAGGTATTTTTTTTTGAGAATAGCCAGTGTTTGCTAGAAATTTTTTTTTCTAAAAACATAAATATCCTCAGTAGCATTTTACAAAGTACTCCAAATCCCTGCCAAATCCTTCATTCCTATGTCTAAAATCTACCACATCCTTCAATTCTATCAAAAATGTCGGTTGTCAGAACTCAGTCAGGAACACTTATCAGCAAATTTAAAATGTTGCAATACTTCCTTTCTTTCTTTTCTGTACTTCAGAAATACCAGAATTGGAATGGATTTTACTTCAGTTGATTAAGAATTTGCTCTTTGATCTTGGTTCCAGGTGGACTACCTCTGAGCTTGGGACAACAAAAAATATAACTTTAAAATTTCTCATTGCAATTCAATATTGATTTTTAGAAGTTTCTTGAAGACATATTGCATTAATGTCAATTGTGACTTTTACATGATGCTACATTTTAGGAAAATATCATTCCAGTTAATGCTCAGGCATACTTAAGTTCTATAAATAAATACTAACTACTATTAATGATAATAACAATATTGGATGATATAATGGAAAGAACACTAGAATGAAAGTCACGGAGCCTAATTCATATTTCCCTTATAGGAATCAACAATACTACCTTTGACAGGTCGTTTAAGTTTTTAAGAGCTGTCTGATCCCTCATATACAAAGGGAGGGGGCTGGATCAGATGATCTTTAAATACAGTCCAGGAATCAAAAGAGAGTAAGGAAAGAAAGAAGGAAAAAGAACAAAAAGAAACAAGTACAATTGATAAAAATAATTCTTTATGGTGCCATGTATAAGGAATTAGATATACCAGCAGAAGACCCTTGTTTCTTTTACATTTCCATGTCTGCAATGCCAAATCCCCCCTCTTGTTTTGACTTTTTCGAACAAAGAACATAAATTGTCATCAGTGTTTGAGAAATGTACTGCCTTAGGTTCTGCCCCTTTCTCCTCTGCTCTCCTTTTGCTCTTTGGCTTGTTGGTTTATTTCAATCCCCTAGTCACAGTTTCCCTTCTCTATTTCTTCCAACACTAATAGAAAGAGAACTCATGAACACATGTTTTTATGTTCTCTCTTCTCCCCACATAAAAGAGGATCTGAGGAGCCGGCTGTGGTTGGTGAATGGCGGTGGTTACGCTCATCAACATGCACATGCACATGTCTCCTTAGAGCTTTGCACACTAACTGCTGCTCATCACATGGGCACTGAGTGAGCTCGTGAAAGCCTATGGAAGCAGACAACACCAATCCCCTGGCTTCCAGTTCCCTCCTTTGTTTCAGGGAGCCACATTTGGCTGCTGCACTTGAGAGAATAGTTTTTATTGGATAAAATTGCTCTTTGCTTCAGAGCTCACGAAACTGCCTTAGGGGGAAAAAAATGGTCTGATTGTTTTTCCCTTTCATGCAGTTTTTGGGACAGCCAAACATGACTGCTTTTTCTTTATCTATAATTTTTTTTTGAAGAGAGTCAGTTAAAAATGTATATTACCTATGCAGATACTAGACAGTTATATTTTACTTAAATAATGCAAGAAAAAAAGAAATACAAAAGACGATGGAGGCTTCACAGTACCTCCATTAACAGGAGTAGCTCCCAAACTCTTAGAAGCTGTACACTGGCAATGGGCACAACAGCAATTTTAAATATCCGGAAGAAGAAAAGAAGACAAGGGGCTCTTCGTGACCTGATTAAGTATTGCAGGTAAGAGAGAGAAGAGCAACATAAACAGCCATTCCATTTTGATTGGAGGGATCTCTTTCCATCTAAAGAAGCCAAATATTTCAAAATGCCTGAAGCTCCTTCCTGGTAGAAAGTTGCTTAGTGAAAGACATTAACTCATTTCTGTTAATGATGATATTGTAATCTACATTATTTAGCTGGTTGTGTGATATTAATTCATATTTTAAAAAGAAAAAAGGGAGAAAGGGGGAAAGAAGAGAAGAGGGAAAGGGAGGTAAGGAGACTTAGAGGTGAAGGAAGCCTGTATGCCTCAGTGGTACCAGCTTAGAAGCTTGCACCATTGTCAGATATGTATGCTATTTCCAGATCCAAATGCAAAACAAAAGTTATAAAAATAGGATTTTATTCACCAGAATGAATATGCAGATCGTCAGAAAAGCAGTAACTTTATTGAAAGTCACTGCTATGGATGAAAGCTTCTCATCTAGCTCTCATATTTTTTCACTGAGATCCACTGACATCTAAATGAAAACCTATTCAATAGACACTGTTAACATTTATGCATACCAAAAAGTAAAAACATGGGGATCATACTCTTGGTTTTTAAAATACTTTCTTTCCCTAAAGCCATATAGGTCCAAAATAAACACTCAAAGAAGGTCAACATGCAAATATTATGGTTTAGACACCTTTGGCCTATTTTATGAATTAATTAAGCTTAGTCAGCTTGTTTTAATTTATTGACTCAAGTATGAGCAATTGATCTTTATTGATCTTCAATTGATCTTTATTAGCCCTTACTTTGTTCCAGGAATCATTTCAATGTTGAACAATTGTGTGGTACTGAATAAGACATGTCACTGTCCTCTTTGAGCTTATATTCTAATGGGTGCAGACAAAAGAAATAGTAAACAAACAAAGATCTGTATATTAATTGATCAGTGTTCAGTAAGAAAAACATTCTAGGTGTTTTAAACAGAAGAGGTTTGAAAAAGAAAGTTAATAGAGAAATGTAATACAAAATGGGTTGAAAAGCTGAAGAAATGAAAAGTCAGAGGGCCACCAGTGGAACTCTTATGTCCAAAAGCCTTCCAGCATTGCTCAACTACTCAGTTGCCTCTGGCATCCATGAAACTAGAGAATATGCACTAAACACAAAGTTTGACCTTTTCAAAGTGTCTTGGTATTCCTATCTGTACAATGTCACTTGTTAGCAAAAGCAGCAAAATGATACTTCTACTTTTGAAATGTCATTTAAAACTTAATTTTCATCTAGAATCCTAATGCAAAGCAGACTATGAAGTATAGATTTTTAGCTTACCAGTGTCTGCCATATAGGAAGGCATCCTAGAGGGAGGGTAGAGAGCATGGAGGCTTAGAGGGGCAATGCACAGAATCCAATCACACTGCAGGTTGAGATGAATAGTATAAGAAAGTAACGTGATGTAGCAGAGAGTAAAATATCAGGAGCTTATTATGATAGGCTGGTCAGAGAGGGTTCTTAGAGAAGCTGATACTTGATCAGAGATCTGAAGAAAGGCACTAATGTCAGACATTTGAAGAGCTAGAGAAAGAACTGCAAGTAACGAGCAAGTGCAAGGACATTGTATTGCAAAGGGGTTTGATGCATCTGAGGAAGAGAAAGAAGTCTAGTGTGGCTCAAGTACAGTGAAGTGAGAGAGTGGGGCATGAAAGCATAAAATGAGAGGAAATCAGGTAGAACTAAAATCATGCTGGACCTTACAAGCCACGATAAGAGTAATAAACAAGTATTGAAAAGTTTCAAGTTGGACAGCAATATAATCTGATTTACTTTCTAAACATACAACTGACTCTACGTGCTACATAGACCATGGGTTGAGATGATTCGATGCAGACAGTGGAAAACAAGTTAAGGGCTCTTCTGATAGTTTCTTATGGCTTTGAATCACAGGCATGCTAGGTCAGCTGGAGGAAGAGGATGGAATTTGAGGCACAGCACAGAGTGGACCTGACAGATGATGATGGTGAGTCTCATGGAACAAAGCAAGGGAATTGGAAAGAGAAGATGGAAGGACAGCAGTGTAAATGCACTCCACTTCCAAATCTTTTCCACATTGTTGCTCCTGACCTTTTGGCTTTTATTTATTTATTTTTTCCTCACTCACTTCTTGAAACTGACATTTGATATCTTTTTTAATTCGGACTTTGGTTCTCCTTGAAGACTACAGTTCTACTTACCCTTTGAATTGTTAATACGACAATAACAACCTAGTTCAATACAGTTTTATCCACCCCTCATCTGAGCTCATGTGACTAGCCATTTTGGCTAAAAAGAATTTGCATTAGAAAGCTGATAACTTTGGGGAAGCAATGGTGATTGCATATCTTCAAAAATTGTTCTAACATTTCTAATTCTTGAAGAGCATAGAGTTCAAAAATAAGTAAAATAATTCCCACAATATTTGTTTAGTAAATTATTTGTTGTATAAAATACTTAATTAATGATTGCATTGCCTCGGGGTTACTTGACCCGGGAATGGATGACAATGAACCTCTGTCCTTCTCTTCCTAGACTGACAACAAAAACATTTATGTCCACTCTGTCAAATTTCACTGCTTAATTTTTTGGAAAGACAGGACATTTGCATAGTTTGAAAACAGCAGAATTTGAGAAATGTTTATTGGCTACTCAGTTATAGTTTTCCAACCAGGGTGTGGCAAGAAAACAACTTGAAAGAACACTGACAGGAGATAAGAGGCACTAGGTCACCGAAAGAAAATGCTCTTAGATGACAGAATGAATCACAGGCACAAGCAAACACTGCAGAAATAAAGGTGATAGCAAAGTTGAGGAAAACAGATGTAATGTTGACCTCGGTTCATTGGAATCAAATAACTAATTTGCTTACCATCGTCTAGTACTTTGAAATGGTCCCAGAGGAAGCCAAGAGTGGCAGTGAATATGTAAACCAGATACTTCCAGATTTTAGTGAGGTGCAATTTGTGAGAACCAAAGTAGTCCCGGTTGGAATGCAAAGAAGATGATGCTGCAATAACATTAGCATATTGTAAGGCCCCAGCTGATAGTATTCCTAGGCAGCAAACTGAAATATGGGGAAATAACCACATTGGTTTTCCAACCAATTCTCTGCATTTCACTGTTTCATTGGAACACAAAGTCATTGACAACTCAGCTGGTAGACGGGAGGGACCCTCCAGCTCAGTGGGACACTGTCACTAATGCATTCAATACGTTCAATTCCAGTCAGAAGCTGAGAGTCTCAGTTGACACTCTTTCAGAAGGGCTAGTTCCTCCCACTCAAATCTATATATTAATAACTTTCAAATAGCTAGTAACAGTTTTCAGGTCTAAAAATGTATTAAGTTACCTGTTGAAGAGTGGAAGTCAAAATCCCTAGGTTTTTGTGATCATGGTTTCTATTCCTTCAAACTTCTGCGTTTCAATTTCCTGTTTTGTAAAAGACGCACACATGCACACACATATATACGTATATATATAAAAAATGTAATCCAATGAAGAAAAATTTAATTTTATAATGTGTATCAAAGTCCCTGCTACTTTGTAGGCACTCAGTAAATTTTGGTTCTTTTCTGCCTTGGGAGAAAGTATAGGCTGGAGTTAAGGAGCATGAGTTTTGGAATTAAAAACACCAGCTTACTAGGGGTCAGAACATAGATGAGTTATTCAAAGCATTCAGTCTCAGTCTTCTAGTATGAAACAAAGAAATAATTGTGACTTCTGAACTATTGTAACACAGAACTATTTTGAATGTCAGATATGCTGATCTATATAAAACAGCTTAGTACTACCTAAGTAAGCAGTCAATAACATTTTTCTTAGAAGAATGAATAAATGAATGAATGAATGAATGATTTCAATTGAAATCCAAATACTAGTTATTTGAACCAATTTGATCAACTTTGCTCAATAAATTTATATTATCACCTCTGAGCCTTAGCTTCTTCATCTATAAAATGCAGGACTTGGATTAGATGAGCAGTTCTCAAACACTCATGCGTAAAGGAACCATTCAGAGACTTTGTTGAAAATTAAGATTCCTGGCCCCATATGAAAGGAGTCTTAAATAGAAGGTCGGTGGTAAGGCCCATGAATATGTGTTTTAAAAAGCATCATATTAATTATGATGCAAGTAGACAAAAAAACATATTTTTTTTAAAAGTCTGGACTAAGATCTCTCCTGGCTCTACAATTTTCTGCTTAATTTTCACTCGCATAATCTCTTTCTCAAAGTCTTCCTGCTATAATTTGAGAACATTTCCTCATTCTTAAAATAATCCCATTATCATATATATGTATGATAATGTACCATTTCAAAGTACTATATGTATGTATAGGCACACATGCACACGTACACACACACAAACACACTCATCTGAACACTATCATAAAAATTTCACCCTGGGATTATGTATATTACTGATTAACATTGTATTAATAGATTTTGAAAGATGGGAGAGGTAGCTAAGACGTAGGGCTACCACACTGTAAAATTCTTGGAGGCATCATTCACATTGGTCTGCTAATTCAGCCAGCTCAGATAAGAAACCTCCAATTCAAAGTGTCAGAGTATAACTGAGACTCAGACAAAAATTTCAAGACTCCCCACATCATTACACTTACCTTTTTCCAAAAAACAAATCCTGAATACTAAACCTCTAAAAGTTTGTGAGCAATCTGATGCCTGAGGTCCTGTCACATTCCTCCTGTGTCCACAAAACCAGCCCAGACTTGTGGTTAGAGCAAAGGGATATAATTTCAGGAATATTTCTCATCCCTTTTAAATATCCTCAAATTTCTTCCATAGAAACACAGATACCTGGTAATCTTAGACTGAAGCCAAGGCACAGAAATAAGTGGGAGAAAACACCAATCACTTCCCAAACAGAGCATGAAAAATTTCATCACTCTAACAGCAGATCTGCTTTACTCCTTGTACATTTTTCTGTGGAGTCATTTTGTGAATAAATCTTGCCCCTTGGAGGAGCATATTCCATTAGCTGCCAAGGTTGAAGAATGAGAGGCATCCGCGCTCTGTGAAGAGTGGCTCAGTTCACACAGCCTCGGGCTGGCACTTTCTCAGTCTTTCTTAATGGTGCCTTTTGGGAAAAGTGCCTTCCTTTTATATCAAAACAGGAGTACATTCAATTTTCCACATGGTCGTGACCCTAGAAATGGTAGGAAGAAATAGAAAAGCTAGACACTGAAACGTGTTTAAGCAATGGTATGAAAAAAAAGGAGTGTCAGGTTCTCTGGTCTGTAGTTGAATTCAGGCTAATCTCTGGCCTCTAGTTATTGGAGGCAAAGTTTTAACCTGAAATCAGTAATGGTAGATGAATAAATAACACAAATTCAGACATGCAAGCCTATGGGTGGTAATCATGAGAATATGCCTCTCAAATCTCCAACTTCAGGAAGTGTAATGGAACAAGAGCCCTCGTTGCAACCTCTAAATCCATTGCTGTGTTTGTGTGGTGGACACATTTCCTACAGTGGCTCTCAATGACTGAACATGGTAGAGATACTAAAGCAGGCCTGCTCTGGAGAAGCTGGCCTGCTCTAGTGGGTGATCTTGGCTCCAGGATTCATCAGTGGCTTTGCCAAAATTTCCTTAGAACTATAATGTAGCCTAAGATGCCTCCATCCAAACTTCCTTCCCCACTTCCCTTTCTCCTTCACTGTGGGTCAGACTTCTGTCATGGTCTGATGGCTCTTTCAGCCTCTTCCAGCTTTCTTTCCATTTTTTTCTCACCATATTTTTCCATGGTCAATTTCTCAATATTTAATTTTATCTTGGTTTCTCCTTATCAGAGAACTCAGACTAACACAAAATGTTTCCTTATATTTTTTAATTAAATCCCTCAGTAATTTATTAAACAGAGTTGTAATATTTAAATAGATAGAATAAAAGTATGATTTTAGTGGAGGAAAGGCCAAAGAAGTTTGATTTTGTTCTAAGCATGAGATCTGCCTACTATGTACAAATAATTCTTCAAGTTGTCCGTAGCCAGCCCACTTCTCAGAAGAGTGCTGAGAAATTTTAGAGGTTAAGCTCAAGTTAGTAATGAGCTTTTATTTTGCTTAGTTTTATCTCTGTACATGTAAATCCCTTTGGTTACCCTAGGGGCAAAGTATTAAAGATATTTACTTCATTGGAATCTCCACAAAGATGGTATCTTTGTCTAGAGTAATGTATCACTGAATATAAGACTAATTGGTCAGCATCTTTTGATTGATCTGTGATGTTTGACAACACTATTCTGGAAGGATGCCAGAGTGGTGTCAGAAAGCTGATTGAGTACTTTAGAATTTGGATGACTATCGTCTCTCTAACTTACTGGTTTTTGAAAAGTTTGAATGAAATAGAAATAGTTTTTGAAATAAAATATCAAACAAGACTTTAATAAAATAAGTGAAAACAAGACAATTATGATCAAAATTGGAACCAGTCTTCCTTAAAGCCCCTGATATGTTTTCTTACCAACTTGGGACCCACTGGGAAAAAAATGAAACTAACACTCAAATTAGGTTTTGCTACTCTCTCTTCAATACCAAATTAACCTCCGATCTTTAAAAAGGCAAATTCATATATGTAACATTATTAATTATGAAAATCCACTGAAGGTCATTTATCATAAAAATTACATACTGAATTTCTCATAAGTTCATATTTCTTCATGATGGAAAATATATCTGGCTCACAAAGGATTCCTATATGTATTAATAGAAAACCATTTGATGTAGCCTGTATGTCTGAAACTGCAGTGTACTCAACTGTGGAAGCACTCTGGAAAACAACTGATGCTCTATTTTAAAGCTGAGATGACCCATTCCTCTGAAGAGTCACCAAATGATAATATCAAAAGATTTAGACCAGAGTTTATGTCTCAAACCAAAGTAAAATGAAATCCAAGAAGTGATTCTGATGTACAGCTAAATTTGGGAACATTATCCCCACAAGAGGGATTATATGACTCTAAATTATCTGAATTGAGGGCTGACCTCAGTTGATTTCTAATTAAAATCCCCAAGAAGAGCTAGCAGGTCTTAATTTAACTTTTGCAACATATTTTGTGACTTTAGGTGGGTTCCTGAACCCAATTTACCTTTAGTTTTTCTTATCTATAAATTAGGGAAAATAACCCCTTTCCTGTATGATTTTTATGAGAACTTTTTTCTTTGGAATATGAAAGCTTAAATGTTCCTGACATTGATTTTAAACAAGCATTATTCACCAGTATAACATAATACTTGTGCATGAACTGTCTGTGCCCATATCTAAGATCGGCCCCTACACATGATCACTAGATCCTTTTCTTTCTTGCCTACTCAGGGATGTCATTCAGCTATTCTCATCTATATTCTTCATCTTGATTGTTATCTGCTGTACTGGATTTTTCTCATGAGCAAACTGAATTGCAAACTAAATGCTGTGATATCTCTGAATACATTGTCTTAATATCCTTTGTTAGCTGCCATCGTATTCCTTGCTTTTCTTAGAAATGAAATTCCTTTATATAGTTATTTATATTTTTATCTCCAAATTCTCTCCTCCTGATACTTCCTAACTAATACTCCATCAAACAGCTCATCATCACATTGGTAAAACCTGTCTTGTGACTGGGCAAACCAGTCCTATTACTTGTCCTAACAGAAACACAGAATTCACTTTCCATAAAATATCAGCTTCTATTGGCTTCTGGTTTCTTCTTTATCAAAGTGACCACTCCTTAATACTCTGTACTTGTTCTTACTCACTTCTTCAGTCTTTAAATGATGGCATTCTTCAAATGGCGTTCTTCAGCCCACGGCCCTCTTCTTTTTTCTGTCTACATTTGTTTACATGGTGATCTCATCTAGTCTCATGGCATTGTGCAGATGACTTCCAGATTTAAATATGGAACTTGGACCTGTCACTTGAATTCTAGACACGTCTATCCAGCTGTCTAATTGCCATTTGCATTGGAGGTTTTATTCTCATCTCAAACTTGACTTATCCTAAACTAAGTTCTTAATATTCCTCCCAAAATCAAAATTCAAAGTCTTTACACTGCTCTACAAGATCACTTTCTGACCTTACCTGTTTGGACTTGTTTTCTATTTCTACCTTGGCCACTCTGCTCCAGCCACACGGTCCTCCCTGCTGTTCCTTGAACACACTGAGCATGCTTTTGCTTCAAGGCCATTACGCATGCTGTTTCCTCTGCCTGGAGGGCATTTCAAGTATCCAACTCACCTTGTTCACTTTCTGCTCCAATGTCACTTCTATAATAAAGTCATCCCTGACCACCTTACTTAAAATTGTACCTTATCAGTTAACAATCCTTCTACCCCTTGCCCTACTTAGCTTTCCTTTGGAGCACTTCTCATTTTCTGACATATGTTTTACTAATTCAAATATAAGCTCCAAGTAACCAGGTATGGTGATTTGTTTTATCGATGCTCCCCAGCACCTAGAAAATTGTACAGCATGGTCAATAAATACTTGAATTAATGGATATTGTGGATGAAATATAATGCTCAAATTAGATGATTAAGTTAATTGATCTGAATTTACATATCTCTCTGTGATGCTAATTTTTAATCTGATAGTAAAACTCGATACTTGACCCTGATATTCTGATTCAGTATTGCAATAGCGGCACGAATATTTTGAAAACAAATATTCTGAAATTACCATTGTCTCGATTTCTTTAGGCCAATAAGTAATATATTTTGAAATTTTAAACATTAAAGGAATGTGCTATTGTCTGAGTGTGTCCCCCAGATTTATGCGTTGAAACTTAATAGCAAACGTGCTAGTATTGAGAGGTGGAGTCTTGAGGAGGTAGTTAGTCAGGAGGGCAGAGCCCTCAGGAATGGGATTAGTGCTCTTATAAAAGGGCTTGAGGGAGTGGATTCCCTCTCTTTTGTTCTTCTGCCATGTGACAACACAGTATTCATCTCCTTTTTGCCCTTCCATCCCTTCCACCACATGAGCCTACAACATTCAAAGTGCCATCTTGGAAGCAGAAACATGGTCCCTACCAGATACCAAACCTGCTGGTGCCTTGATCTTGGACTTCCAACCTTCAGAACTGTGAGGAAATAAATCTCTATTATTTATAAATTATCAAGTCTGTGGTGTTTTTGTTATAACAGTATAAAAAGACTAAGACAGAAGGTATGAACTTTTGTTCTCTAGGACAATTGAGAAAAAAGGTTGAAAATAATGCTTATATAACAAATTAATTAGGGTTTTTTTTCATCTTTTTTTCCCCAATTAGTAATTCCCCTCCACTTCTGGGTCTGATATGAGAGAACATTTTCCTTTTAAAATAATTGGGGAAATATTTGAAAAGAAAAAGGATGATTTTGACATTTATGAGCTTGTGAGATATAATGTACTTAAATTATAACTTTATTGTGTATTGTTTGCCTAATTTGTCCAAAAGGGAGGTTACGAAGGCAAACTACCACCATTGCCTATTGAATCGTCGCAGTGTCACTTCTTCCTACAACATAAGTGGTATCATAAAAACATGATAAAAAACATGGTGTCACTCTGCCATCTACAATAAGTAATCAAAAGGAATCAGGATGTAAATTATGATGAGAATATTATCAAAGTATGGAGTTTTTTATGGGTAATATATTTTTGTTTAAATTCATTTTTGGCTAAGCCAGGCATGGTGGTGCATACCTGTAGTCCCAGCTACCACGAGGCTGATGTGGGAGGATCACTTGAACCCAGGAGTTCTAGTCCAGCCTAGCAACATAGGGAGACCACTATCTCTAAAAAAATAACAATGAATTGATTTTTTCAGGAAATTATATATTCAGCATTGATAAATAAATTATGTAGTTTACTTCATGAAAATAATTATTAATACTAATTATCCTAAAGACTAATTGCTTTTTATAAGATCAAATTATAATTAAAACTTAAATAATTTAGTTTTAAGTGACTAATCTTTTTATTAATGTAGAAGAATCAGGTATGAATGATTAAGGAAAGTTTATTATCTTCCACAATATTTCTTCTTTTAAAAAAGGAGAATACCTATTACACAGGATTATTGTAAGAATGTAATGAGGTAACATTTGAAAAGAATTTTGTAAATTTATTATTACTATGTTCTGAATGTTTGATAGAAAAATAAAGAATGAATGAATGAAAGAAAGAAAACTAGTACTGGAATAACAGTAGTTCCTTATCTTCACCATTTAAAAAGTTTCTATAACATAGTGAAAACTTTAAAGTGTCATTTTAATTGCACTTTTATTTTTCAAATACCATTTTTTTTGAAACACAGTAGTGCATATTCTGTCAAAGGTGAGATAAGCAAATGCTCTTTATCTAGGTTATTTGTTTTGAAGAATAATTAAAAATATTGGCTTTTTCAAACTGATGCATTCATATAAGAGTTTTAAAATATTATATCATAATTATGCATTAAATATAAAATAAACAAAGCTGTTTATTAATAATAAAATTTCATATTAATTTACTTTTCTATAGTAGTTTAAGAAACTCATTTTAAAATGTAGGCTTTGAATTATTTTAATCATTAAATTATCTCCCCTTTTCAAAAATACCTTATTTCTTTTGTATAAATCTTTATTAAGTGTCCACAGCATTGTGTTAAGCACTGCGGGGGTACAGAAGTATGTAAGAGTTGCCTTGTGATCAGGAGCTTTCCATTGGGTAAAAAAACAAGCACACTATAAGGGATGGGTTAATAAATAAATTACAAATGGATAAATAAAACTCAGCTCAAACAAGCACAATAAACTCAATTCAAGGATCCAAGGGGCATAAGCTATATTTGTCACAGTGATTTTTCTATAGGATTTCACTGGCTACTGGGGGAGACAGATTGCTATATAGATCATTCCAGTGTAAGGCAGTAATTTACAAAGCAGAGTGAGCACAGTGTAATCAATCCCCCATTTACAGAATGTTTTCTGAGGATTTATGAAGCTATGCCTCTAATTGACACACTGACATTCCTGACCATCTTATAATGAAAATACATGAAATAGCCATGCATGGTGTCTAGAGTTCTGGCCTTGGTGAGAGAAGATACAATTTCTGTTAATTCCAGTGCTTCCACTAAGTTTTATGATATTGAGCATCCTGCTACATCCTCTCTATCATTTCCTCGAAGGTAGAAAAAAAGTGTCTCAATAGATTGATGAGAAGGTCTGTGGGTAGAAGTCACAAGGTCTATGAATTTGAATGGGGAAAAAATTTACATTCACTAACTTCTAATAGAAATTTAGTATTTTTTAGCATTCAGCTAATCATGGAAGTATTAGCACACCTCCAAATTTAACACCATGAGAAATCAGTCACAAGTAGTTTCATATATTACAGATATTGTAGATATCTCAAAATAGGAATGAAAATATTATTTTACCCTTGTTATATAGTATGTTAATATGTATGGATATGAATACTATCAAAATATTTTGATAATTGCATTTTAGTATTTTTATAATCCCATGTACATATTGTATACATGTAAAAATATTAATTTAAAAATAGATTCACCAGACTTCCAAAGGAATCCAAGAAAAGAGGGAAAAAAAGTTGAAAATTCCACACAATAGGATGGACATATTTGAAACTTGGACTGGGGGGGGGGACCAAGGACAACACACGTAACCTAAACATCTGTACCCCCATATTATGCTGAAATAAAAAAAAAATGAAAATTTCTGCACTATATTATCTCTAGGATCTTGTACAGATGTAATATTTTAAGCATCTAATTATAATCCAGGATATTTACAATTTTCTATTCTCACCATACAATGAAGAGTGTTAAGGCAAAACTGAGATTGATGAAGACTGAAATATATCATGAGTTAGTTTTTTGAGTCCCTTAAATACTCTAAGGTATGAAGCATTTGAACATGAAAATTGAAAACAACAGCAAAAAGTACCAATAAGCAAGGCAGCTGCACTTCATGGTTTTTTGTTTCATTTTGTTTTGTTTTTTTTGTGTGTGGGTTCTTTCAATTCAAAAACTCTGTTGCTGGCTTAGACACTCACGTTATCTTTAATCCGTTTTGTTTTTCTGACTCCTTGGCCTGGCTTCACCAATGTTCCTGTGATTACCCACCCAATTTCACTTTCTGTATCACCTCTTCTTGACACTAGATCTCAAACAGCCTAACAATAAGCTTTAGAAAATACTAATAAAAGATTCTTAAAGTAGTTGAGTGTTGTATTGTGGAGAAAGACTTTAGTGATGCCTGGGAGAAATGATAGTATCGGGAGAATGAAAGGACACAGTGGAGGGTATCTCGGCTGAGAGGAGCAGACCTAAAGGCCCACAGAACGTGCTGGAGAGAGTGAAGACTATGGCCTGTGCAGAGGGATGCTGTGTGTGTGTTTCTGCATGCACGTGTGCAGGCTGGGGGAGAGCAGAGAGTAGTTCAAGGTAGGCATGCAAGCGCATATTAGGTTATGTCGGGAAAACCAGAAACCTAGAAAACATACATCAAGAAAAAGACCAAAAATACTACTTTGAACAACTTACATAGGAAATAAGGCGAAAATGGATGTATTTACGTGATTAACATCATTATTGCTCCTTTTATTCTGTGTTTTGTATTGGATTGTGCCATTAGTCTACCCATAATTTTTTTTTAGAATCTAAAATTTAGATTTTTAATTTTTTTCTGTATGTCCTGGGCCTACTTTTAAAATTATTTTTATGGTTTTCTTTCTGATTAGGAGAAAGTATAGCACTGTCAATGGTTTCTGTTCCACATACTTGCTGACTTTTGCTCCTTTTCCAAGAATCAAAAGAATGGAAGGGTGGAAAATCAGATCAGGTTACACCCATGACACACCTTGGGTAAGTATTCTTTGCTTTCCACAGATCCTTTTTGAATTTATTGCAGTCTTCTCTAGTCTACCTGGGCTCCCTCAGCTCTTTTCTTCATTTATATTCTTTATTTATTCACCTAATAGAGTGGTTAAATAATTTGGTTGGAGCCTCACTGGAAACTTATTGGATTTCAGGAAACAAATTCTTTTGAGGTTTTCTGATAAAAGTAAACAAGTTTGGCTCTAATATGACCCTACCAATTTAAGTGACAGTACCTCCTTTAATTTTGTAAAATTTAACTAAAAGGGGACAAAAATGATGTTGTTTCTGAAAAGTAAAATTTGCGATATAATGATAAGTAGGTCAGAAAATACATCTATTCTAAAGTTACTAAGCAATCTGATTAAAAGTTGGAATGAGTTACTGAAGGCTTTGATCATATCTTATAACTGAAATGCTTTATAACACTTTTATCCTACAACATGATTTCAGAGCAGTAAAAAGGAATTCCACGCCCTCCTTCTACAATTTACAAATTTATAAAATGGTTATATTGAGCGATTTCCTTGACTCAACAGCACTGCATTGATACAAAAAACATCAATAGAAAGGTCTCAGAAGTTGCTCATGTTTACAGATGAAACTTTGTATAGATATCTTTAGATGATTTTAAGAATAGGAATATTAATACAAACATACTTTGAAATAAATCAAAGGGGCATAAAAGGAAACTGGCTATTCTATCATTTGTCTAATCTTTTCTGCCTGGTACCCAAAGCTTCAAAAATGAACATGGTTTAGTGAAGCTTCTAAACTCAGGGAGTATGAGAGAAATACCAAGGAAAGAATGGAAAGGAAACGGTTTGTGTCTGAGGTAACGATGAGGTATACAGTTGCTACTCATTGGTGAAAATAAACAAAATGTAGCTAAAAAGAATTGTGTCTAGTATATCTTATCCACTTTTATGTACCAGGATAAAAAATCTGAATTGATTAATCAGAGTATGCAGAATGATCCTAGAGAGAGATGTGTTCCAGTATAAATGTTTATACTTATGGAAGTATTAGAGTTATTTAGTCTATATTCTTGAAATATAGAAGTCCTTGGAAGTCATTTCAATCTTAACTAGTAGTTCTCTATTGATTGGTGTTTTTCTAGAATGACATTTTCAAAGGTAAAATTTATAATAACTTAAATCTTTGCTCTTTTCAAAGGTTGTGACAGGTTTTCTATTTTACCATGCTAAATTAGAATAAAAGTCTTTTTTTCTTGCAAAGGTGAATACTATAAACATGGTTTACATGGTACTGTCTTACCTGCTTAGGACTCTAAATTGCTTCTAAGTCTTTTGAAAGTATTTTAGTTCTTCCACTTAACTATTTAAAATTTGCTATTGACAAATTATATATCCGATTCTTTAAAATTATGTTAGGATACCTACCTGATTACAAGTATATTGGCTATAGTATCTTTTAAGTACAGGATTGAAATTGGCAAAATGAATTGGCACAAGGTTTTCAGACTGGTTTTAATTATAACATATTATTAAAAAGATTATATTTTGACATCACTAAGGACCATTTGAAAAAAAAATCATCATTCAGCTATTAGTGCAAGTGTTTGAATCTTCATATGGTTTACCTTTACCCTAGCTACAGAATTAATCCTTGCTCTTGTGACATTCCCTCTCCTACTGTCATACTTTCTTATATGTTTTCTGTTTTGTTTTCCTTTACAGCACCTTTAATATGTAAAATTATTACAATTTATGGTTACTATTTCCTCAGTTGATGTTATCTCTATGAGAGCAGAAATCTTGTTTATATGTTTCCCTATATAGCAATAGAAATAATGCCTATCATACAGTAAAGAATAAATAAGTAAATCTCTCAATGAATGAATAAAGGAAATCAGAAGAGCTATTGTAAATGAAGGCCCAATACCAAAAATGTATCTTTAGCTGTCATTTGTACAGAGGTAAAGATTGAAGTCCTTAGATTACCAATGACCAGAAAATATGTATACCTCAAGGATAATTGTTAGAAACTGCTTTCTTTTGAAGGACAGAAATATTGTTTTAGTGTTGAATCATTATTCCATTGTATGAATATACTAAATTTATTAATTTATTTTTTCAATGATGGCCATTTGTCATGTTTCCTATCTGGGATTATTATGAATAAAATAGCTATGAACATACATTTACAAACATTTTTGTGAACATCTCATGGACATTTTGTTTTGAAGGATAAATAGCAAGGAGTTGAACGCTAGGTTATAAGGTTGGTATATCTTTAATTTTATAAGAAACTACCATATGTTTATTCAGAGGAATTGCACCATTTTACACTCCTTGCAGAGTAGAAAAGTTCTAGTTGTTCCACATCCTCACCAACACTTGACTTCTGTATTTTAACCATTTGTGTGTGTGTGTGAACTCTTAGTTCCTTTGAAATGACATCTTACTGATGAATGTGATGTTGAGCACCTTCTTATGCATTTATTGGTCATTTTTATACATTTATTTGAGAAGTATTTCATCAGATCTGTTTCCTATTGAGTTGTTTGCTTTTTTGTTATTGATTTATACAAGTTTTTGTGCATACTGGGTCCAAAGCTCTTATCAGATATAGGTACTGAGAATAGACTATTTTCTCCCAATATGCAGGTTGTCTGCTCAGTCTTTTATTCTATCTATTTAAGGATAGATATATTCAATTTTGATGGATTTAAATTTAACACTTTTCCTTCTATTAAGGATAGTGCTTTTTTGGTCCTACATAACTTTTCTTTAATTTACAATTGTGAAGATACTTTGCTATGTTTTTCATAGAAGCATTATGACCTTACCTATGAATCATTTAAGTCTATTATCCATCTCAAATTAAATTTTTTTCTATCAAGTAAGACAGATTTCAAAGTTCATTTTATTCCATATGGATATTCAATTGTGACAGCAACATTTGTTGAAAAGCCTTCTTTTTCCCACTGGATTATATTGGCTCCTTTGTCAAAAATCAATTGACTGTGTATGGGTGATTTTTATTTCTGGGCTGTATCTTTGCCCCATTTCTGCTCCTAAGGGAAAAGCATATACTATTTCAACATTAAGTATGATGTTATCTATAGATTTTTTCCATAGACTTATTTTCTAAAATAGAAGAAGATACTGTCTATTTCTGGCTAAAAGATCATTGTAGTGAATGGCTGCTGAATTTCCTCAAATGCTTTTTCTACATTTATTATTCAACCATGTGATTTTTCCCTTCATTTTAAAATGTGATGATTTATACGTTGGTTGATTTTTGATTCTTAAATCAACCTTTCTATCAAGAGATAAAATACACTTGCATTAACCTTTTTATATATTGCTAGACTCAGTTTGCTACGATTTTGTGAAGGATTTTTGTGTCTATGCTTATGAGGGATATTGTTTTTGTTGTTTTTATTGTTTTGTTTTTGTAATGTATTCTTTGGTTTTGGTATTAACATCATTATGGCACATAAAATGAATCAAGAAGTATTTCTTCTTCCTTTTTCATTTTCTAAAATAAGTTGTATAAGATTGATGTCATATTCTCCTTTAATCTTTAATAAAATAGACTGGTCTGCCAACTGGGACTAGAATTATTTTTTGTAGGAAATATTTTATTAAAAATCCAATTTCTTTAACAAGTGATTTTTCCATATCTTCTTAGTATTGAGTATATTGCTATAAAGTTGTCTCTAATGTCTTTTTTCCTTTTAATGTCTGTGGAATCTGTAATAATGTCTTTCATTTTTAAAATAGCAATTTGTGCTTTTTCTTTTTATTATTTATTAATTTTGCAAGGGACATGACAATTGCATTAATATTTTAATTTTTTTATATTTTTATTTCAGCATATTACAGAGGTACAAATGTTTAGATTATATATATTGCCTTTTTTTACTTTTTAAATCATATTATCTTTTTATGTTTTCTATTTTATTGATTTCTACATTTATGCTTATTTTTTCCTTTGTTCTATTTACTTTGGACTTAACATCCTTTTTTCTCTGGCTTCTTAAGGTGGAAATTTTAAAAATTTATTTATTTATTTTAAAATGATTTTTTATTTAAAATATCTATTCTAATATATCCACTAAATATTATAATTTTTTCTATGAATACTACTTTAACTTCATCCAATAAATATCCATATGTTATGTTTTAATCTTCATTCAGTATAAAACAATGTCTACTTTCCCTTGTGATTTTTTTTTAGTTCATAACAAATATACGTGTTTATTGTCAAATATTAGAATATTTTATAGATAATATTATTATTAATTTGCAATTTTTATGGGTTATTAGAAAACATTCTGCCTAATTGCAAGCCTTTGAAATTTACTGAGACTTCTTTTTATGGCCTAGTTTGTTCATGTTGGAGAATGTTTTATGTACACTCGAAAAGACTGTGTATTCTGCAGTTGTTGGATGTAGAGTTCTATAAATTTTATTTAGGTCAAGTCATTAGGTAGCGTGGTTCAAATCTTGTATACATGTACTGATTTTGTCTACTTAATCAAGAGATATCATAATCTGCCACTAGGATCGTGAATTTATCTGTTCCTTTCCTTATTCAGTTGATTTTTTCTAACATGTAGTTTTATATAATTTTATTAGCTGCAAACATATTTAGGATTACTATGTCTCCTGAGAAATTAACCTTTTCGTTTTTATGAAATGCCCTTTTCCATCTCCAGTGATATTCCTTGTCTTGAAGACCACGTCTCCTGACATAAATATAGCCTCACCCACTTTCCTATCCTTACCATTTTTACAGTAAATATTTTTTCAAATCATATTTAATTAAGTTTGTATCTTTATATTTAAAGAGCATTTGTCGTAAGCATTACATAGTGGGATGTGGCTTTTTTATTTTGTCAACATTCTTGGTTTTTGTATTTAATGTAATTATTGATATGATTAAGTTTAAGTATTGCATCTTGCTATTTGTTTCCTATTTTTTTATTTGTTTTTGGTTTTTCTCTTTCTCATTTCCTGTCTTCTTTTGGGTTAATTGAGGTGGGGGATGTTTTTTGTTTTTTTATTTTTTTAATTTATTTTTATCTTTTGTATTGATCATTTAAACGTATCTCTGTGTTATCTTACTGTTGTTCTTGAGATCACAATGTGCGTCTTTAACTTATCATAATCTAATTTCAAATAATACCATATCACTTCATAATTTCAGAAACATCTAATTGTAATATTCCATTTAGTACTGTGTATTTCACTTTTAAATAACTCTATAAAGTTGTTATTTGTACTTTAAACTTCTTTAAATAGTATATCTTTAATAGGCTTTAATAAAATAAATCTTTCAAAATGATTTATTTCCACATATATTTACCTTCTTTGGTATTCTTCATTCTTCTAAAAGGATTCTTCTTATTATGTCTTATATTATAATGAATGTTTCCTGGAAGCAAAATCTTTCCGTTTTTGTCATTTTAAACATTTCAGTATTTTGTCTTAATTTTGAGAAATATTTTGGCTGGATACATACTTCTGAATTGAACTGTTTTTTCTTTCATCACTCTAAAAGTATTATATCATTTCATTGCCTCTGGTTTTCATTATTTCTGATGAAAAATATGTTTTAATTCTTCTTATTAATTCTTTCTTCTCCCCTCCTCCTTTTTCTCTTATTCCTGCTTCTGGTGAAGATGATGATGATAGGGTATCTAATGTGCTCTTTTTCTCCAGCTGCTCTTAAATTCTTCTATTTTTGATTTTCAGAAGTTTTACTATATTGTATCTATGAGGGTCTTCTTTGTATTTCTCTTGCATTGTGTTATCTGAATTTTTTGGATCTGTGGATTAATGTTTTTCATTAATTGTGGAAGCTTTTCATCCACTGTCTCTTTAAATATTTCTTATGTGTCATTCTTTCTCCTCTCTCCTTCTGTGACCATTATTACCCATTTTAAATTATTTTATGTTTTTATATTGATGTCTTTGTGTGCGTATGTATGCATTTTACATTGACCTCTCTCCAAAGTTTAGTGATTTTTTTCCATATTCAGTCTGAAGTTTGGTTCAAGTGAACTCTTCATTTCTGTATTGTTCTTTTTAATTCTAACATTTCCATTGATGTATTTTTGTTTGAAATTATCCATATGTTCATGCATTAGTCTACCTTTACCACAGATGCTTTAATACATTTATCATAGTTATTTTATACTCTTTTTTCTTCTAATTCCAACATCTGGCCCATCTATGGGTCTCATTATACTGACTATTTTTATGTTTGATTATGAGTCACTTTTTCCTACTTCATTGTCTTTCTCCAAAGATATGTATTTGCCAAACATCATCTTCTCATCTTAAAATAATGAGTAGAAACTAACATGAATGAGATCCCCATCCTAAAAATCTCATGCCGCTTGCTCTGTCAAGGTTCTGATGAAGGTAATTGAGTCAGTTTCATCTATGGTCGAGCTCAGTCTTGGATTAATGGTGCCATTAAATTAGATTTAGTTCATCACTGTTTCAATATTTGAAAGGGATGATATGAGGACTTTTCTTTTGTCAGGTTTTTGGATGTGAAATTTTGGGTTATAAGGACTAGTGAGATTTTTAGAGTTCTTTATGCTGTGCAATCTAATTATGAGTTTTCTGAAAGATCTTTCACCTTCTCTCCCACCCCTCTTTCTCTCTCATTTATATCACAGCCAACAGCTTTTTGACTTGCTTGGGAATTCTTTTTGCTTTCCAGCTCTCCTTATTTTTCTGTTTCTCAGGAAATATAGCCTTTGGTCATCTCTGCAGTACATGCTGTGAATATTCGATGCATATTAGGGTTATATCTCTGCCGTTCTTTTCTGCTCCCAGCAGTCAGCAGGATTATGCTTTGTACTTGGTGAAAGCCCAACGTGTTTTGAGGTATTTTTTAATTTCCCTGTCTTCATAGCTTTCAGCATTCCTCTTGGTACCACTTTGGCAAAAGGTCGACAGTAAAAAGTTGGTGTATGAAAGTACACTTATTTTGTTACCGGACATCCCTGGGATTCTAAACCAATATGCCAGTCCTAATGTTATCGCTTCCTGTTTATTAGAGGCTACCCTAATCCTTTAGAGCCAGAGAGATCTAGCGAATGTTAAAGTTTTTGCTTTAGAGTGAAAGCTGGTAGCTAATACTTACTTATAGAAAGTGACAATAAATTGGCATACCTGATGATAAAGTGTAAAAATATAATCTTACAAATTCAGATCAAGTCTATGCATAGTATATATTTACAATTAGACACAAAATGTGAGTGAGTGATACCTTCCAAAGAAAAATGGCAATAGCATTTATAATATTTTGGTTATTACTCAGTTGTAGAAACAAGTAGAGACAAGAATTATGTAAATACTTCTTTTCTAAAATCTAAAGGTCGGTGTATTGAGACTTTAGTCTGTGTGCATTGTCCTGGAAGCCTGAGCAGAGTAAGATTTTTCTATGGGCTATGATATATCAGAGGAACCTATACAAATGAGAAGTGAATTGAAAGTGGTTTAGATACAGATACATTAACCAATATTTTCATAAGTCATTTTTCTGAAGACTCAAGATAGAGAAAGGATTTCCTTATGAGTAGTGAGATAGAAGCCAGAGTTTACAAATAAGCCAGGATTCATGGGCACATGAATAAATATTGCACTTGTAGCTGCAGCAATTTTTTTTTGTAGGTTGCCTGCAGTTTTAGGTACTGAGAAGAGTGATAACAAAATTTTCCAGGTCCCTATGGCCTATGAATGTGCCATGATCTTTCCATCTGTATGGAAAGTTAGCCACCTTATAGCTGCATTAAAAAAATTTACTCTATAAATAATATACAGGTGGTAAACTTTATAAACTTGCCAGATATTCTTTTTTTACTTCATAAAGTCTCTAAAGCAAGAGGTGGGATAACTGAGCTCTTTAATTTGGAGTGCTCCAGAAATCAGTCCTAAAGTCTTTTATACCCACACTAACTCCCCTTGTGGTGTTATCCAAACTCATGGCTTTAATATTCTCTATATGCCAATTAATTTCAAATTTATGGCTTCAGTTCAGACCTCTCTCCCAGATTCCAAGCTCATATATTCGATGTCTGCTCAATAGCTCCTTTGGAACATCTAAATTAAAACCTGTCCAAAACTGAAATTCTGATCCAGCAAAAAACATGCTCCATGCATAGTCATCTTTATATGAGGGAAAAACGACTCAATTTTTGAACTAATTAGGTTAGATGAAAAACATTAAATTGTCCTGGATAATTTTTGTTTCTTCTCTCATATCCCGCTTTATATTTTTTCCCTAAATCCTATTGATTTTGGCCTTAAAATATGTTCAGAATCCCCCTGTTCCTTGCCCTCTCTATTGCTAATAACGGAAGGTACCATGACCTCTTGCCTGGATCATAACTATAGCCTCCAAAATATTTTCCAACTTTTTACTCTTGACTTTATCAATCTATTGTAAACGCAGAAGACCAAATGATCCTTATAATATCATGCCGTGTTATGTCACTGCTCTACTCAAAGTCCTACCACTGCCAAAATCCATAAAATGGGCAAGGCCCTGCCAGATCAGGCTTCCTCTTTGAACTTACCATTCTGCCCCAGCCATACTGTACCCCTCGACCATGCCAGATTTGTTGTGCTTTTATGCCCCTGTTCTAGATATTCCTTCCAGAGAGAAAATTTGCTAAGATATATAAATTGGCTAATTTCTCACATCTATCAAATTTTCCTTCAAATCTCTGTACTCGATGATCATATTATGTAATACTGAAACTTACTCCCCTTAATCAATCCTCCTTTCTCCCCTACTATGTTTATTTTTCTTTTTTTATAACATCACTTTCTAATACATTGAATAATTAACTTTTCTATTGTATTTAATTTTATTATCTGCTCTCATTCCAAAATATGAACTCCACAGTGAATTTCTCTTTGTCTATTTGTTCATTACTATATTCCAGGTACATAAAACTGTACCTGGCACATAGGAGAAACAAAAATAAATATTTGCTGAATTTGTATTGCATTGCCTCAGGCCTCTAAAGATGTGACATTCCAGGGATGATTAAATATATAACTAAAAGCCTTACCCTTTATGAAACAAACTTATGCTTTTGAAAAAATTTTGAATCAGTATACACATGCTAAGGAGGATATATATTACAAATGAACCAGTCCAATTGCAAAGCCAAAGTTAAAAGAAAAAAATGTGATAATATATTTATTTTACTCTTATTCACATCAGAAGTCAACTCTCAATATATAAAATTATTTCAAGATCTGCCAATTTCCTTGACTTGAATTAAATGTATTGCTTGAAATATTTTTTTTGAAATTGATAACTACAGAAATACATAACTATAAAAATGCCTTTCTTTTACCAAGATTTATAGCAATATTATTTGCTCTAATAGACTTTAAACTCCATTTGTAACAGATAGACTATTTTATTTTAGGTCTGACTGACGGTCACCTGCATTCACCTATATTTAGATGTACAATATCACTTGCTTCTTACATGTCCATCATTTCCACTTACATTGGTAAAGTCTCCGTCTCAGCAAAAAATATCATTCTACCTTGAATGTCTACAAAACACAAAACTAAAGAACTTAATTCTAATCATAGCAGTGCTGTATCACTTGAGCAAGTCAAACAACTTCCTTAACAAAAAAAAAAAAATACATATTGCATTCATGTTACCACCACTTCATGAACCCAGGCAAATCTCTGAGTCTAGATGTAGTGTCAGCATTGTTCTGAATGCAAGGTCCCAGGCAGCCTCTACCAGTCATTGCCACATGGAATAAACTCAATACTTCTTGAAAAAAAATATATTAGTATTTAATATTAATATTAATATTAATATTTAAAAATATTCCATTTTTAAATCACCTACCATGAGTTGGGCACAATTCTAGTCTCTATTATACATTATCTTAATCATAATATCACTGTAAAGCAAGAATTGTTTATCACATTTTACAGAAAACAAAATTGAATATTAAGAGGTTATTAATTTTCCCAAGGTCATGAAGCTGGTAAAAGATAGATCTAAGCCTTGTCCTCAGATCTCTTTGCCTCTGAGCCTTGACTCATTTTATACCTACTTCCTAGCACTTTGGTGAATAATAGAAAAATATTGCATTACATCTTAAATAAAATTTTTTAATTCCAATAATAACCAGGATTTTTTTTTCTACCAACCATCTTACATAGTTGAACAGGAAGTGAAAGTAGAATTAGTGGAAGTTTTCTATGCAGGTTATAAATAAAAAGAATTTAGAAAGTCTAAGAATAATGTTGTTTACTTTGGAGTTCTGTTTATCAATTTTGGTTCATCCCCAAGGACATACTGAGTCTTAACTATGTTGTAGGTATTATTTGCTAATCTTTACAAAATGAAATAGTAAAAATAATTTCAAACCATTAGACATAGAAGATTTAGAATACTACCACCAGAGAAGATGTGAAAGTAGAATATTGGAAAATCTGTTTCAGTCAATATCAAGCCCTAAATAACATTCCATTGTGCAGGTGTACGTGGGTTATATCTGTAAACACTTCAAGTATTAGGGAAGTCAAATAACTATTTTGTTCCCAAACATGTATTTGTTTTCACAAGTCAATGCAACATCATGATAAACCTTTCTATATGTTCTGTTAAGTAATGATCCATGAAATTGCTCACCTTTGTCAATTAGTGTACCTTGCATTTACCGTAAGCTATTCATGTTATCGTGTAACATTTTTACCTCTGAATCTTGATCAATCGTTATCATCTGACACTGTAGGCCTTCCTACCTTTCATTTTAACTTGAAAACATTTATTAATATTTGTTTTTATGGCATTTAGTCTGTTTATATGATGTTCAAGTAAGGTCATTTCTACCAAAACTAAACAAGTTTTATAACATCCTGAGAACAGTTAAATAATCAGTTGAATTTTTTTTTCACATTTACAGGATGTTTGGTTTCACATAGACTCAGCCAGTAAGTTGTAACTCTGCAATCAGAAGATTTGTTTGTTTGTTTAATCTTTACTATTTTGGGGTGCCATTTGTGTTCATTTTCTCAAGATCATTTGGTTATCATTATTATCTTTATTTGTCTGTTCTTCAGCAAAAGAGTGTACTGGATATGTTGTCTCTAGTAGGGGAATTTTCTCAGGTGTTTCGAAAATCTTTGCCAAGATGAAAATAAAAATATCCACATTTTACTCTTTTTTTGGCATGGAATAAATAAATGTTCAGACTGAATTGTACTTACTTTGAATTTTTCTACGCCTGGTTGTCATTGCACTAATATTTTTCTTTGCATCTCTCCTGAATAACTAGGAAATTCATTCCTATTTGAAAGCATTAACTCTGTAGGCCCCAAAAGGCTTTGGCACTCTGAAAGAAAAAAACAGTTTTCTAAAGAAAACTCTTATTGCTCTCACATGTCTCATAAATCATAGTAATTTCTTCCATACTCAAGGAGAAGATCATTTACCAAAGAATAACATCTTTCCTTATCCAAATATTTGCATTTAATTACCTAGTGAAGTGCTGTTATGTGCAAGGTATCGTGCTAGGTTATCTAAAAGAGAGAGAGAATATTTCTCCTGCCCTCAAGAAAATTCTAGTTTAACACATAAAAGGGAAAGGACAGACACAAGTGCTTTGTTGATCCAGCAGATTGCAAGCGATCACAAAAAAAATCATGAATGCTGCTCAGATGGTGTATAACTCAGAGGGTATGATTTTTCTGCAATTCAACAATCCTATTGAGTACTAAGGTATATTAAAGAGATGAATAAAGGCCTGGTTCTGTCCTTGGCATTAACAAACAAAGGTGGGCATAAGTAGAGGTAAGAAATTAGGTGTGGGAGGTGTTAAGGTGGGTGTTGGGAAGATACTCCACTTATCTCAGACAGATTTGGGTGAATCTTAAAGGAGAAAAGTGAAAGGCATGCATGGGCACCAAAGATTGGTCCAAATGAATAGGGACCCAAAAAATATATAGAGGAGTATTTCTATGGAAACTTAGAAAGGTAGACCGGGGCCATGTTGTGCTGGGAGGGGGTACATGATGCAGGTGAGTTTGCTGCTTCTATTGCTGACTGTGTTATTTCTCTAGGAATTACCATCAACTATCTGGATAAAAGGTACATTATTAATAAATCTCAATAAAAAAATTTCATATTAATTTTTATTTTTCTCTCCTAGAGAAATATACCTGTCATTAAAATACATACTGAGTTATATATACTGATAAGGATAGAAAGCTTCCTAGGATATCCCTGTAATATTGAAAGGCATCTGGAAATATTTTATTGATTTTTATTGGTTGATTGATAGAGAAGTATAAACAACTAGTAAACAAGAAAATAATCCCCAATGAATCACTGTATAATAAGCACCCATATTTAGAACTTCTGTAACTTGAAGTATAATATGATGAAGGGAAGGTGAAATTGCTATGGGAAGCACTAGGACCTAACTAACCTTGGGGACAGGGAAGGCTTCCTCAAGGAAGTAACCCTCAATTGGAGATCTGAAGCACGAACAGGAGTTAGCTGTATAGGGTGGGGTGTGTAAGAATTGAGGATGGATTAGATCACATTCTGTGAAAAGTCTCAGAGGAGGGAGAGAAGAGAGAGAAACAGCTAACAGTGGGAACTGAGAACAGGGGAGTGTGGTAAGAGGCTGGTTGTTCTAGTTGAAGCTGACTGAAGATGCAGGATGGGAATGTTTAAGTTTCACCTGAAGTACAGATGCCACATCATTAGCATAGCTGAGTTAGAAAACAACAGCAATTTATAAAACTCAGAATATAGGTACCGAAAGCTTCAAATGAAAGCAAAATACTAAGAATAAATTATTGAAATGATCGAATTAAAAGTTAGAAACAGTCTTTGCCTCATTTTCGGCTTCTCTGAGATCTAATTTTCTATAAATTGGAAGTACAGTAAGAGATCAGCTGTTCTTAACAAATGAAGCATATCTGACTCACAGAAGAGTTTTGAGAAATATACATTCTGGAACGTCACACATCTAAGTTTATCAGTGGAAAGCAGCTATGAGGGGAGGGGAAAAAACTAACCCAATAGGTACTATGGACACTATTTGGGTGATAGGCACACCTACAGCCAGGACTCAAGCATTATAAAAATGATCCATATAACCTAAAACATTTGTGCAAGAAAGAGATTGAGACCTGGATATTTGAATTTTCTTAAAGCTCTTCAGTTATTGTGACATATAATTCCACTGACAACCACCTAACTCTGAGAGAACCTTTAACTCTCTGGACTCTACTAACAATTCAATACCAAAGGTATCCTCAGTTATGGCACAGGGTTAAGTTCGATTTAATCCAAATTTTTCACACTCTTATCTATAGCTGTAACATCCTGTAAAAATTGATATTTACAAACAAAAGACCCAGCTTCATAAAATCTTTCTAAGATATCAAGAAAAATTCATGCATTTCTCAAAGACTTTTAATTCTTTTAGTTACAGCCAAAAGGGAATTTTAGACTACACTTAATTAACCAGAAGACTTAGGTTATCAGAACCCTCTGTTCTTAGTATTTGAGTTACCTGATGTTTTTCTCTATTAGAATGTCCTTACATTGAGGCATTGTTTTATCCTAGTTTGCTTTTCTTCCTCCACTGTTTTACATTCTTCTTCAATAGCCTCATACCTACCGCCATGTATTTGGCCAGCTTATTGTAAATTTAATTGCCTGCATAATTAATATAAGCCAGAAATTAGATATAGAAAACTTTTGAGGATATAGAAAGTATGTACCTACGTGTATATGTACAGACATATCACACATGCACACACATGCATATATATTTTTCAATATAGTCCATTTTTAATTTAATAGTTTGTCATGAGCATCCCCTAGGCAAAAAAGCATACATTCTCATTTTAAGAATGTGTAAAAGTCCATAATATACTTTTTTTTTTTTTTTGAGACAGAGTCTCACTGTGTTGCCCTGGTTAGAGTGAGTGCCGTGGCGTCAGTCCAGCTCACAGCAACCTCAAACTCCTGGGCTCAAGCTATCCTACTGCCTCAGCCTCCCGAGTAGCTGTGACTACAGGCATGCGCCACCATGCCCGGCTAATTTTTTCTATATATTTTTAGCTGTCCAATTAATTTCTTTCTATTTTTGGTAGAGACGGGGTCTCGCTCTTGCTCAGGCTGGTCTTGAACTCCT
>CAUYSK010107448.1:0-17237 GCA_963575035.1 Avahi laniger | reverse complement strand
CCTCAGCCTCCCGAGTAGCTGGATTACTGGTGCGCACCATGGTGCCAGCTAATTTTTCTATCTTTAGTAGAGACGGGGTCTCACTCTTGCTCAGGCTGGTCTCGAACTCCTGAGCTCAAACAATCCGCCCGCCTCGGCCTCCCAGAGTGCTAGGATTACAGGCGTGAGCCACCGCGCCCGGCCCCTGCACACTTATTAAACTTTCTGTTACCCCATCATGTCCTTTTGCAGTCCTTCAATACAATTGAACCAATTCCTATATTAAATTCTCTCTGTTGAAAACCTACTGTTGTTCCTGTTTTCCTAAGACTTTACTAATATACTCAGTGATTTGGATAAAATACGGGTAAGACTATTCTGAATTAATGACAGTAAAATTATAGAATAGTTTACAAAAACTTTATCTTAAGAACATATTTACAGATTAAATAAGCAAAGCTTTTACATTATTAGTTTATGTAATACCTAAAATAATAATAAACATATTAACAAATCAAATGTACAATAATATTTCTAGTATGTATTTTCAATGTTATTATTGTAGTTCTTGAAAATAAGGAAAGAACAAGTAAACTTCAATCTCTACTTCAATTACTGATTCAAAAATTTGAACTAGGAGAGTCTGAATAACTACAAAAAGTTTTAAAATTCCACAGTGGAAATTCTACTTAAACTTATAGATACATAGAATTCTATTTTATTATTGTTGCCCCAAAGTCTGCAAACTAACATTTATTCTATCTAGTATAACAAAGTTAATGAACAAGGATAATTTGATCAAAAACGTCCTTTCTCCAGATCTTAGATTAAAATGACTCAAGATAGTTTCTTGCCTTTCGTCTACTTATATCTAAAACAAACAAGGAAATGTATGAAAATTAAGAACTCAGCACTTTTCATATGGAAAAGTGGATAATATTTTTTGAGCACTAACATGTAGCAGGCAATATGTTTCTTCTTTCATATAGCATTTAATCCCTACGTTATCCTTTGAGGTAGGAATTGTCCACCGAAATTAAAGCTCTTGAGGCAGAAATAATTAAAGGTTCATTGAAAGCCAAATTTGAGGATCAACCTGGGAAGACACACCAACAAAGTTGGGAGTTTTCCAGAGTCTGTTACAAGTTGGATGCTTTTATAAGAAAGTTTAGGAGAACATATCAGAGTTGTCTTTTCTCATTGAAGGTTACAGATGTTACAATCCTCTGCTACAGATGACAACATACAGGCTAAAGTGTTTTTCAGGCAAGACAATCAGTAGAACTTCATGATTCAGAAACAAATCGGCAAAACTTTATGATTTAGAAACATATCAGTGTCCTTTTCAATGTCAGCAGGTTATGTATTAATCTGCACGTCAACGGCTTGACAGTAAGATGCTTTACTCAGGGACAGGATATAAGCCATGAATCTGAAGACCTTCTCCACGTAGTAAATTGGAAGCCTGTCAAATGTGACCTATTTATACTTTGGTATCTTATTGCCCCAAAAAGTCCATTCTGTCAGTCGTATGATCTCTATTTTAACATTAATGCTGGTCAGTTTTTGTGCCTACACTGCAAAAAGAAAGGGGTATAATGAGGCATGTCTGACCTCCTGTCCAGTCACCGCAGGGAACTCAGTTTTTCAGATTTCTCCAGGGTCTTCTTGGCTAAGGAGGAGCAGGTCCATATAGTGTTTGGGGGGCTTAGGATTTTATTTTCAGGTTGCAAAATGGTGAGTATCTTTCTTTCTTTTACTTGGAACATGAGGAAACTGAGTCCTTGGGGAGCTTAAAGTGTAGGTCTGGTGTTTGAATCCAGTTCTCCTGCCCCCAATGGCTGGCTTTTTCCATTAATGTATTCTTAGCCTAGTTGGTATTAATATGGTCATTATATGGAAAGAACCAGTTAAATCTCTAGTTGCCTATTTGATTCAATTCTCTTTCACGTGTCTTTTTTTTTTTTTAGAATTCACCAATATATCACACTTTGTTTCTCCCAGGTGTGTTTCCTATGCCCTCCTCTCCTTCCTCTCCTTCTCCTTCTCTGACTCTTTCTCTCCTTCCATCTTCTTCTCTTCATTCATTTCTCAAATATTTGCATTTAAAATCTGTGAAAAGTTTGAGTTCCTTTCCCACAAATGCATAGCTATTTTTAAAAATCCATGTAGTATTTATTGTATATATTAATAGGTACATATACATGTTTATGGTCAACTCATTGATCAGTAAAAATTCATAACAATGGCCACAATTTTCATCCCGTATATGAGTTTCTAAAAGGGCTGATCTCACAGTGGTCCCATTTATTTTTTAATTGGCATATAAGTCACATGATTTTCATTAAGAATACCAATTAAATTCTCATTTGTGTTTGAACAAACATTGTGTTTAATATCAATTGTTGAGTAAAGTTTTAACTCATATCCTTTTTAGAAACAGTCATGCATATTAATATGTAGATCTTACGTTTCTTTAAACTTATTTCAGAAATTTAATACAGCCATTGTTTGAATGCTTCACTTAAATCACATATTTGTTGTTCTTCTTTTGAACAACAAATTATTCTTTATTATTTATCAAAAAGCACTTAACCTTTTTAAAAATCTTGCAGTATGTCTCCAGGCCTTTGAGATTTTAATTTTAAAAATATTACAGCGTTTTTCACCTGATTGAACTTTCAAAGCTAGTAAGGTGTTAAAAATCTCAGAATGCCAAGAGGAGAGTTGACATACATTAACACTCAGTGTTTGCTTAAAATATGAGGAATTCCCACAGGACAAAGTGCCAGACAGCTTCTATCCAGGGAATATGTTAAATTCAGAGGAACTAGCAGTAAAAGCACTGAATTTATACATCTAAAGCTAGATTTTGTGACCAAAATGATAAAGAGCCACTTTGAGCAACTTTCTCTGTAAACACAGAATGTTCACAAGAAAAAGAAATAAGATTTCAAGTGATTAAGTCATATGTTTTCCTCCAAAATAGTAACTCGCAGTAAGACTACTCAGGAATCCTCTTTCGTCCTTGCTCTAGACCTTCATGATAATGTCACCATGCACCTGGTGGATAGCCACACCTGGAGAACGACTGCACTAAACTGACTAAAATGTCCAGGTGGTTGGTGCCAAACAAACACAAGCTAAATTAAATTACAATTTCACTACTGTAATTTCTATTTCTTTTAGCACCTTAGGCTATTTTCTAAAAAATAGTTTTTCTTATGTTAATTCTATATATATATGTAAGTTATGTATATACTGTCATTCTATGTCCCACGTGAATAACTGTTTATTGATATCCTATTATGGCCCAGGCTGAGCCCTAAGTGCTTTAAATTAATTAACCTCATTTAATCCTCTGAAGTGTGCTGGGTATTAATAATGGTATTCGTTTTGCAGATAAGGAAACAGAATCACCAAGGCCATAGATTGGGGCTGAGGACCCAGTCGAGGCTGATCAGGAGCATTGTTTTTGGCCACGTGCTCTTTTGTTCTGCCTTAGGCAACAAATTCACAGAGGGATCAGGGATCTACCCTGGAGCTCTGCCCTCTTTTTCTAGCACTAATGTGTTCTGCTTTGAAATATAAGGTGCTTTCGGCAGTGTCACCGTGTAATAGCATGTTGTTAATCCAATGCAAAGCACATTGAGCTGCCCTGCATATTTATACATTTAAAAGCCACTGGGAATTGTATATTTCACTTTTATGGTCCACAATTTATTCCCTAGACAATAACAGAGGCTTGTGTAAATCCTCGTTTATGGGTTCCATGCCCTAGATTCCAATCGAGTGAGGAGCTATACCTCAGGGACATACGACAATGCTCTAAACCTCAGTTGGAAGGCTTCCCTCCTCTCACAAGCCATAATAAAAATGGTGATCGCTCAAAGAAAGAAGTAAGATTTAGTCATTTTCTGGTAGTTTTAAATTGGGTAACTTGTACCAGGATCTGCAGGGTGTGCAGTGCCTTTCAGAAAAGGCACTCCCAGCCTGAACAGGGTCCCTATGGGCCAGTCCCTTCTCCCTTTGCAGGTTCTAATCTGATACCCTAGATCCACCGGCTATGGAGTCAGCCAGATACCCCAAAGAGGTCTGGGGCTCACACCTGAAGAATCATTCTGGTGCTCTGTAGTCAGGTCAGGTCCAGGAGGGAAGCCTAGCCAGTGGGTTATTTCCTACTGGGTAGAGAGGTATGTCTTGGGCAAGACTGAGCAGTCAGAATCTTGTTGACATGCTTAGTGCTCTAAGCAAAGGGTTCCTCTCCTGTAATGCAGCAACCTGCATGCACAGGGAACATCTGGTCCTCTTTGTGTCGTCCTGTGGGAACTGGGGTGTGAGGAACTGAAGTAAATGCAGACATTCTTGCCCCTGCTATTCCTATGAGTGAGAAACTGTTCTTTCATCTCTGACCCAGGAATCTCGTGTCTTTTGCAAGAATCCGTAAAATTGTGGCAGGCTAACTTATTAACTTGAAAGCAGGGTAATATCTCACACCCTTTAGAGTTCTTGACTCAGCATTTTGAAAAACAGAGAAAATTCAGAATTAATGAGAACTCAGGTGTACATCATATACTGTTCTCTAGAACAGAAAAAAGTCAAAAAAGACAAAAATATTAAGTATTGACAACTCATACACTGCTGATAGTAGTAAAAATTGATATAACCATTTTGAAAAATTAGTAATACCTACTAAATCTGAATATATGCATATTTTATGACCAATTCCATCCTAGAAGAAGGACCTCCTAAAGATGTTTATATCCTAATCCCCAACATCTGTGAATATGTTACCTTACATGCCAAAAGGAGCTTTGCAGATGTGATTAAGGTTGAAGATATTGAGATGGGGAGAGTATCTTGGTTTATCCAGGTGTGTCCAATTTAATCACGTGAGTTCTTTTTTTCTTTTTGTTTTAGTTCATCATATTACAGGGGTACAAATGTTTAGGTTACATGTATTGCCTTTGCCCCTCCCGAGTCAGAGCATCAAGCGTGTCCATCCCCCAGACGGTGTTCACCGCACTTATTAGGTGTGAATATACCCATCTCCTCTTCCCCTCTCCCATGTGCTTGACACCCGATGAATGTTACTACTATACGTGCACTTAAGTGTTGATCAGTTAATACCAATTTGATGTTCTTAATAGTGTAGAGACTTTCCTTACTGTAGTCAGAGGGAGATGTGACTACGGAATAATGATCCGAGTGATGCATCGTTGTTAACTTTGAAGACGAAGAAAGAGTGCCACCATTCAAGGACTGTGGGGCTCCTAGAAGACAGAAAAAGCCAGGAGGCAGATTTTCTCCTGTGGCCTCCAGAAAGGAACACAGCCTTGGCAACTCCTCAATTTTAGCCCAATGAGACCTGTGTCAGACTTCTAACCTGCAGAACTTCAATATAAAAAATATGTATTGTTTTAAGCCAGTAAATTGGTGGTAATTTGTTACATCAGCAATAGAAAACTAATACAATACCCCAAAGAAGTGTGTACATGTGTGTACGTGTGTGTGTGTGCGTGTGTGTGTATGATTAAATTTATATAAAAACTAAAAATGGTAAAAGTGCTCTCTCTATTCTTAGGAATCAAGCAAGTGGTTATCCTTGGGAGTTATTTCTAAGAAAACAGGGAGCTTTTCTGGTCATGGCTATCATCTTTTTCTTGATCCAGGTGCTGGTTACGTAGGTATGTTGGGTTTGTGAAAACATACCAAGCGGTACATTTGGAGAATAGGAAAGAGAACAATGTTAAATGGCCAACTTCTCCTCTGTTTTCCTCAGGTGCAAGAATTTCATCTTAATTCTTTGTGAATAAAAGTGTTGACTAAACACAGCCTGTATGTACATGGGGACCAGAGGGAGTGGGCATCAGAGAAGGCCCAGAGATATGGACGTTCACTAGAAAAATCTGATGGTGCTTCACGGAGTGAATTATGTAAGCAGCACCAAGAGGCAGCATCTATGGAGCAAGCTGAACTGGAAGGGTGCAGAGGAGAGGACTGTTGCGTGTGAACAACAAACCTGTATCTCAGCAACAAAAGCATGCATTTCTGAGTTCATTTTTTTTCTCGTGGGCATCTGGAACAATAGCGGCAGTTTTAACTGTGGAAAAAAAAGGCAGGAAGAAACTTTAGTTCTGAGGCAAGCTGACTTCATTTTTCTTTTTTTTCAATGTTTTCATGAATTGCTGGGATAAACACTTCTGCTTACTTGCCTTTCAGACCCATTGGTCATTGTTCATGCATGTAGCAGGTGCTTTCCCTAAGACAGCCTGACACGCAGGATGAGAGGCTGGGGGACTTTATCATTTTCTGACACATAGTGGATCCCTAATATCTCAATGCTCCTGCTGTGTACTTTAAATGCTGCGTGTAACCGTGTGTTTATATGTTGGGAGATAACATGGACCCACTTGAGGTAGTTCATAAGATTGAATGCGAATGACCTAAAACAACAGTCATATTCAAACTCACTTTAGGTTTATCCTTTGTCTTCTTGTATGTAACCTTATTAATATATTAACATGAACCTAACACAATGTTAGATAAATGTTTCTAATATATTTTAAGATTGAACATATTTAAAATTTTTTCTTTTGAAATAACATGAGATTTACAAAAGAACTGTAAAGTACAAAGAGTTCCTGTATATTTTGCATTTAGTTCCCTCTAACGTTAACATCTTATACAACCACGGCACGTGTATTTTAAAAATGGTCATTTTGTTCCTTGTTGGTAATTTCAAAATATTACAGGGGTACAAATGTTTTTGATTATATGTGTTGATTTTGTTGTGCTTGAGTAGTTTACATTTTGTTTTTGAAAAATGAAAATTCTGGCTGTAGATAAAACTTTAAAAATTTTTCACAACTTTATCTCTCTTTATCTACATGCATGCCTCATGCACATACATGCCTCATGCACATACATGTCATGTCATAAACTATATTTTTTCTAATATTTAATATATGAGTTATAACATTTTGTGGACTATGAGACAGAACACAATCTATAGGTTACTTTAAATCCCTAGTAATATTGGAATTTGTCATGTTCTCTTTGAGATGGTTCCTATCCAGTGGAAATATTTATTTATTCTGCTAGTGAATTACAAGTGAAAATTAGAAGTCATTCAACTAAAAATATTCAAATTTTAACTTCTCCTGTTTAGACCTTTAGATTTTTATTTCCAATAACTCATCGCGAAAACAAGCTGAAAATTTAATTTAATCAAATAAATTACTGCTAAAAATATGTCCAATTAGTAAAAACTGTGTTTTTGTCAACTGAGAAACGAATATTCCATTATATTCTTGTCATTAAGCAAACCCTGTGGCAATTTCTTAGAATATATGGTTAGGAATGTATTATTTGTGCTGTGAAAATAATGCATACATTTCAACCATTCCAGTTACCATAACAACAGCGTATAATGCATTTTCCTTGATCTTATTTTCAATCAAATTCATTAGATTTGATTGCCAAAACCAAAAACAAGAAAGAGAAACAGAAAGAGAGACTAGTAATACAGCATTTCTACTTCCAATTAGAGGTAAAGGATTAGGTTTGTGTCCACTCTTACTTTTTGATAATGGTTACATAGGCCTGTATGTTGAGCGATACTCTATAATAATGTCCAGGTAGAGGGAAAGAAAGGTACATTTAGCATCTCTTGCAGCTTGGTGTGATATAGATTAAATTAAGACCAGTTAAGTGTTAGCAGAAGTGTTTTATAGCAGCCTCTGGGACCTTCCTTAAAAGACATCTCGTGCACACTCTTTACTTCCTTTTCTTTTCCATCTATTCTCTGTTCCACTTCCTTGCAACACAGATATGATGGAGAGAGCTCTTACTGTCATTTTGAACCCTCAAGACACAGGATATAAACTAGAGATGGCAGAGAAGTGGCTTAGATGTACTTGGGTCCTTGAGAACTTTCTGGAACAGAGTTGCCATTCTAGCACTTGACTGTCTTTCTCAGAACTTTTCCAAGAGAGAAATTATTTCTAGTTAAGCCATTGTTCTTTTGCATTTTTCTGCTTTTTGCAGTTTATACTAATCCTAATGTGCTGTATCTCTATGAAAAGTGGAAATATGAAAGATGGACTAGATATCTATATTTTTCAATAAAAATTGATCTTTATTCATTTACATATATGTCTGTCACCTGTAAACATTTCACTTTGCTACTCCTGTTACTGCTGTTATTGTTTTGGTGGACTCTAGATAGTCAACAGGATGCTGGCAGCTCTCAGTGCTTTAACCCCACTCTTACCTGATACCCCCCATCAGAGATCCCAACACACCTTAGACATTCCTTATATTTATCTTGTTTTGCTTGTGAGAACATCATGACATTCCAAGATAATTAATAAAGCCCTAGACTTTTACATAACCGGAAATGGGGAGTGACTACTATGGATTTTGTTTCTCAGTCTTGGAAAAAATAGGTAAAGATAATTAAATCTTTCTCTCAATGTTACTAAATTAGCGGAGCAAATTTATACTGTTCATAGTATACTCAAAATAGTTGAACAATCCATTTATATAAGTTCAATAGAGAACTAGGAATAGTGAATATATAAACTAAAATGGGGATCTCTTCTAAGCTATATATGAAGAGATATATTGAAATATAAAAAGTATATTAAGTGAGATTAATACTTTTTAGTTATATTCAAAATCTATTTTGTCAAGCAAATTAAGAATTTGAAAGGAATGAGGTAGGGAAAATGTTAAAGGATAAATTATTAATATTTTGCTAGGTGAGGAGAACAAAGATGTGATAAACTACTCTTGAATGATATAAAGAAAACACTAGAGAGGAAAAGTATATATTTTTTAAGAAAAAGGATATCAATAAGAGAAATGGGATAATGACAGATCAAGAATATTTTAAGACTACATTCCCAGAACTTTGTTCTAAAGAAAAACACTTGGCACAACGGAGGTATATCACCAGGATTGCTGAAAGTAGGGTGTAATAGGACACATAAGCAGATAAATGATTAAAGTTGGCAACTCTACCTCTGGCCCTCACTGACAGTCCCAAGGTAGACCAGAATAAGGGAGTCATTGAGATAAAGTTGCTGACTTTAAACACTCTTGCCAAAGAGCTCAAGTCCATGTCAAAATTCTACAATAAATGAGTCTGCTTTTCCTACGCCAGACTGGGGTATTATTATCTTCTATCAGAAAAAAAGAATTTTTTTTATCTTTCTTCCTTCTCAGCTCTTTCCCCATATGTTCTAGCCTTGGTTATAGTTCTTGAGGGAAAGAAAAAGACAAGTTGACAATTCTGCTACTTTATTTTATTTGACTTTGTAAGTTCCATGTGACTGTCAGGCATGGGGCTTCCCAATGGCTATGCAGTTCCAGAGCAGCCCAGTCCAGCCTCTTCCCCCACAGACCATCCTTAGCTCCACCATGCTCAGAAGAGAATATCATGGTTTCAAAGTGAAGGGTTAAATTGCTATTGGGGTAAATCAATTTGATTATGAGCTTTGATTTCATATGTTTTAATGTTAACGTTTCTAAAATTTGATCAATCTGTTTCTCAACTACTGTTAGATGTTAATTCTCAAAAAGCAATATTTTATTCAAGATAGTACAAAACATTTTTCTTCAAGGTTGAACACCAATAAAACTAATTCTTGAATTAAATATACTTGTGTTTCTGAAGATGAAACAGTCATTATGAATTTTTTTAATTAAAAAAGAGAAAAATAGAAAAATAATTATAATGTGAATCTAGAATTTGATAGTGCCATCTGTTGTTTAGAAACAAAATTGCATGTGCTTTAGAGCTGCAATTGCTCTGTAATTTTCAAGAAAAAAATTTTGTTCAAAATATTTTTTTGCAATTGGTTTCTTTAAACCAACACCCAACTTGGTGGCATTTCTTAAAGAGAAATTGGTGGCAATTTCATGTACATGTAGCTTTGCCTTGAGTGCATGTTATTTTAAAAGTATTTTAATCTTTCTTGAATACTAAATTAGGGAGAGGATCGACCAGTTAATTATATTTATAAGCATCTTAAAATTGGCATTATATGTGACTTTAAATGAAGGTGCTCAATCCATATAATGCATTTGTGTAATTTTTCTGATTGTCATGACTAATACAACTAATACACTACACTATCACTTAAATCACATATCGGATATTTTATTTTTTTTCAATCATAGAGGGCTTAGATTATATACTTAACAGCTTCAGTGCATTTAAACTTACATGAAATATCAGAGAAAAGAAAATAACAAAAGCAGCCCAGGTGGTGATGACAGAACATAGAAAGTGAAAATAGTCCCAGGAATAAGCGGAGGCCTCGCATTCTTTCGAATAAGCATTTGTTCCACATATTACAATTAATAATATTAGGTCTTAGTTCCAACATTATTGCAACACATTTACAAAGCAGCATTTGATTTAGGCCATATGGACCTTTAGTGATAAAATCTATCCGGATTTTTAGAAAGCCTGAAATGTTTTCTTTGAATATTTCCCTAAAGGTTAAACAAGTTTTTCATAAAAATAAAAAAAAGTCCCCTCTTTCTTCACTCAAAATCAATAACAGCATCTCTCTCTCTCTCTTTGTGTATGTATTGCATTTGCCTTTCCTTTATTAAGACCTCTTTATCAAGGGGTCTTCAGTAGAAGGCACTTGATGGAGAGTAGGTAGATAATGATTTAATGCTGATGATGCCGTTCATCAAATTCCAGAAAAATGTGAATTTGTGTAATTTTCCAGTACACGCTACTGTACCTGGGCTAAAAAAAGAGACTCAACTTTAATGAATCATATGCTGACTGATGGCAAATTTATCTGTCTCCTTCAAGTTTGAGGGAGATTTCTTTTGGAAGGTGAAATTTGCAAAGTCTAAGAGAGTCAAATCACTACGTAAAGTTTTTATAATAAAAATTGATCTCTGACTGGCATTGGATATTACAACATTCATTTCTAGCAGGTAGAATTGTTTTTCCACCTTTGCAGATATGTTTTAAAGGTAAAATGTTGTTTTTTTTCCCATTTTCACAGATAAATGTTAATTACAAGGGTTTTTTTTAGTCCCTTAATTTAAGATGGTAATTTAATATTTTCTTGTGCCTATTTTCTGACTTAAATAGTATTAATTAACAAAATATAATATCATCAATATATTTGAGAAAATTCTCTTAGCCTTACATTATTCTGAACACTTTAATCGTGGTGGTGGCTAAACTTTCAGGTTGGATAATATTTTTCACTAAGAGCTCTAGGGTCCTGGGCTAACTGAAAGGATACGAGACAGGCTGGGGGTCAGTGACCTCAGGCATCTAAGTTTCTAGGTCCCTGGACTTCTGTTGCTAGGCATTCACTGAGAGAATAATGGCAGGGCCATTGTCAGGGTGGCTTTCTCTCCCGTCCCCTTTAAATTCCCCCTTCTCTGTTTCTGAAAATAAATGAGTATTTGGAGACAGCCTACAGAGAAGCCAACAGAGATTTCTGAACGTTAGCATCTAGGATACACCACGGGCAAAGAATTAAGGTAAGAGCTGCCAATATATTTTTTTTTAATTAACATTCTTCTTTTTTCAAAAAAAAATAAAAGTTTGCTGTTGTTGCTTCTAATGAGATTACAGGTCTGTGTTGAGTACTAATATTTCAACACTTTGTGTAACATTCATTGACTTTTTTGAAAGAGTCTTCATTTTTTTAAAAAATGTGTGGCATTTATAATCCAGTAATGTGTGTGCAGAGAAAAATCTTCTAGCAGAATTTCATAAGACATATGAAAATAGCCTGAAGGAAAGCATTTATGTAGACTACTGTTATCATGTTATTACTTACAGCGCTTTAGCTGACAGGCTAAATCAACCGCTAAATCAACAAACTTTGTGCTGTGAAACTGTTCATCTTTGGGACATGGTGTGTTGCTCGTTTTATTTTACAGATATTCTGATTGCTCTGGGTATAGAAATCCTTGGGGAGGACAGTTGGTATATTTACAAATACAATTGCTTTTTTTTTTCTTTCGAAACCAAGCTCTGGGTTTGCTATTTCCATCCGTTTTCTAATGTAGCAGAAGTTGACTTCTGTGTGCCAACAAAATTACTAAGAATCTAAATTAAAATATGAAATCAAGTTACCTTGGGGAAAAGGGTTTACTTTAAACCTTAAAGTAAAAGGGCCTGGGCTCAGATGGCAGTTCTGTGACTTCCCAGATGCCATACCTTGGGCAGTTACTTGACTTCATGTTAAAATGGGGATTCTGAGTCACTCCGTCACAGGAGAAATTAAATAAGATATAATATAGTTCATATTCCACTTAATAGAGTGCTTAGCACAAAATCATTGCACAAGTTAACAATTACGTCCTATAATTACCTGGAGAAGGTAAATGAGTGTTAATCTGTCCTTCTACAGACATAAGAAAACTCAGAAAATGTGTAATTTGTCTAATGAGAATTTATAGAAAAGGTAAGTCGCATAGAAGGCTTTCTGGTGCTTAGAGTAAGAATAACATTGCATTGAAGATCAAAGAAATTCAAGGCTAAGCGGGTTCAGGCCATGGCAAGGGGAGAGAAAATGTGATGGAAATTAAACAGAGGCTTGATAAAGTACAGCTCTGGTTTCTTCATATAACATCCCAACCTTTACCAGTGTTTTACTTTACAACGTATAGAACAGTCCTAGGCAGTGACCTGTGTAATCACGGGAAGAAGAATACAGAGGAGAGAACTGAAGTTTGGGGAGATCAAAGGGCATGTCCAAGATCACACCAGCCAGTACTTGACAGAGTACGGATGTTAAAGAAAAAGGTTTCAGGGTCAAACCTGGTATTTCTTTCTGCACTACATGGCCTGTGGTTCTAAAAGATATAGTTATAAGGATTGGGAGGGAACAAGTCCATAAAAATATCAGAAAAACTATGTGTTTCATTAAAGTAAATGTATATATTATCTACTGGGATTTGAAGCAGGAACACTAATAAATTAGGGGAAAGGCATTTATTGGCTCCTTCAATGCAAATCCAGAAAATTTCTTTGCCTATAATTCACTGGGACGTTTCGAGTGCCTAATTTCCTTTACCTTTAATTTAACCAGAGATAACACAGTTTGCATAGGGTAAGCTAAGCAACAAATTAACTGCCAGTGAAGGCAATTTCTTAATTTTATTGGCATATATGCTAGCATCTAGTTAAGGTGAAATCCAACCTGGCAAATATATACTTCAAAACTAAAAGTACATTTGTAAATTTGAAGCAAATACATTTGTAACACATTTCTTAAATTTAGGAACAGTGTATTTTAAAGTATCAAAGGACTCCAGGGGAATGTGGCTGTTTTCTAGTCATGACCATGCAAAAATCTCTGAAAGTTGAGAATTAATATTGGATGCACTTGTTTTGTTAAAAATGACTTCTTCTAACTGTAGAAGCAGGTGTTTTCATTTCGTGTGAATTCTAATGTTTATGTGAATGAATTATATGCCTTTTCTCTTTTAAGTGAAGTACCGAGACAAGAATATTAATTAATGATGTTTTGTGTTGTCAAAGGTGCTCATGGTGAATGGAAGATGTCTTTTCTAGTCTACTGTTACCAGAATTCTGGTATTGGTTCATCTAGTATTGATTCATGTTTTTACCCATTTAAGTGCTATACATCTTCTTCAAATATTGATGTATTGTTGCAGGTTGTATACTGATTCCACTTGCGTAGAACTACCTTTAAACTTGTATTTTGGCTTTTGCAAATTGAATAGTAATGATACAGGTAATGAAGGAGTTGTGTATAATAATTTATGCATTAACTATTATTGAAAATATTCCAGATGAATGTAAAGTGCTTTGTAGGCTACTTTTGTATTTTTTGTTCTGATTATAACTCTTGTTTCCAATATCTGGTTATTTCCTAAATTTCTTACTAATAAGAGTTTGTCAGCAGTAGAGATATATTTAAATTCAAGCTGTTTATTAAAATTAGGGTACTATATTAACCACCTTCCTGCTGATTAAGGAAAATAACCCTCTCAGAAAGATTGTCTTAGTATTTTGGAGATGCTTATGTGTTACAATCACCATGAGTAGAATGACCATACCTCTTTCATTTAATTACTGTAATATGGGGGGATATTGTTGCCCCTAATTTTTCTACCTTAAGTGGGTTTTGTCATATAAAAAAGAGAAAGAATTTTTGGGTTGCTATTCAACTATTTACCATTAATTTTTTTGTTGTTGCTGTCTTTTTATAAATCCATGTTCCTGATATTGAAACATTTGTATCAATATTATTTTGGATTAACAGTAAATACTTAAATATTAATATATGTGTTGTTTAAAACAGTATTTAACATTTTTCTTCTTTTAATAAAATTAGAAAAAATCTATGCTCTAAATTTAACTCTGTTTAGGTGATTTTAAGAGACTATGAATGAAGTCAGAATTAGGTACAGAAAGACTAGTGACTTGGTTTTGAAAACCTTCATTTTAGTACCAATTCTAACAGTGAAGTTTTTTAGTGCCATATGGTATTTTTTTTCTTCCATTTTGTGTCCTAGGCATATTACATTTTTGGTAAGTATCAATTTAAATTGACTTTTTGTCTATAGATCATCTCTGGCCTCCAGAAGAATAAAAACATTAAATCTGTTGTATTTGAATATTTGAATAATATGTTGTATTTGGTAAAAGGCCGTTTACATAGTGCTATTATTTGGTTGAATATTTTTGCTTTTATATCTATGAAAGACACTGGTCTGAAATTTTGTTTTCCTTGAAATATTTTGTTTTGTAATATTTGACATTAGGTTTTGTGGCCTCATAAATTAAATAGAAATGTATTATTTCCACTTATTCATGAAGACTTTTATTAATCCTTCCTTAAATATTTAATAGTATTTACTAGTGAAGACATTTGGGCTGGGAGTTTTCTTTGTGGGAAAATTTTTATTACAAATGGGTTTTTTAGATTTTTTAATGTCTCTTATTCATTTTTTAAAGTTTAAAATTTTAAGTTTTTTTTAAGGAATATATCTATTTTACTTAAATTGTCAAATACATTGGTGTAGAATTGTTCAGAATATCTCCTACTATCCTTTTTATGTCTGTAGTCTCCTAGTGATGTTTCCACTTTTATTTCTAACATTGATAATCTCTTCTCTCTTATTTTTCTTGATTAGTCTTGCTATAGGTTGATTCATTGTATTCATCTTTACAAACAATCATCTTTGAAAATCACTGATTTTTATCTATTCTTTGTTCATTTTCTGTTGCATTAATTTCTGCTATTATTTTTATTATTTATTTCTTCTACTAACTTTGGGAAAATTTTAACCTTTTTAATCTAGTATTTAAAATGAAAGCATATTTCATTGATTTCACCCATTCTTCTTTTTTAATATAGGAATTTAAAGTAATAAAGCTACACAATTCTTGATTTTTTCAGTTAAAAATATTTGAAACATCCACCATGATTTCTACTTTGATCAATAGATTATTTAGAAGTAGGTATGTTATTTCATTTAAAAATATGTAAGTATTGTTAACATGTTACTTTTATTTATTCATAACTTAATATTTTTGTGTTCATAGAATATTCTGTTTATTATTTTTATTCTTTGAAATTTACTGAAAAATATTTTATGATCAAGCATATATTCTATCTCAATGACTGTCCCATGTACATTTGAAAAGTATATATTCTGCAGTTGTTGAATGTTCTGTAATATCAAATAGGTACAATTGTTTTATAATTTTGTTCAAATTTCTATATCATTGTTAATTATTTGTCTACTTTACTAAGGAAAGGACATTAATAGTTCTGATTATGAGAATGCATTTGTCTATTTCTCTCTTTTTTGTTTCATGTATTTTGAAACTCTACTCTATGCCCTTATATTTATTATTATGTCTTCTCAATGAACTAAGTTTTTTGATGTTTTGAAATCTCCCTCTTTGTCTCTGAAAATACTCTTTGTCTTGAAGTCTCCTTTGTTTAAAATAAATACAGTCGAACCAGTTTTCTAACTTTTAACTGGTTTACACTTTGCATGTTATTTTCATTACCCTTTTACTTTAAACTTGTTTTTATAATATCTAAAAAATATGTTTGTTTAAAATAGGAGCTAGTTAAGCCTTGCTTTTTTGTTGTTTTTTTAACTCCGTCTGACAAACATTGACTTTTAATCGGAATGATTATTCCACTTACTTTTTTTTTTTTTTTTTGAGACAGAGTCTCGCTCTGTTGCCCGGGCTAGAGTGCTGTGGCGTCAGCCCAGCTCACAGCAACCTCAAACTCTTGGGCTCAAGCAATCCTCCTGCCTCAGCCTCCCGAGTAGCTGGGACTACAGACACGTGCCTCCGTGCTCAGCTAATTTTTTCTATGTATTTTTAGTTGATTGGCTATTTTTTTCTATTTTTAGTAGAGATGGGGGTCTCTCTCTTGCTCAGGCTGGTCTCAAACTCCTGAGCTCAAGCAATCCTCCCTCCTCGGCCTCCCAGAGTGCTAGGATTACAGGCGTGAGCCACTGCATCCAACTTATTCCACTTATTTTTAATGTACTAGTTTACACGACTCAGTTTGAATCTCCCTTCTAGGTTTTTTTCTTTCTTTCTTTTTTTTGTTCCAACTGTCCCATCTGTTTTATTTCCTCCTGTTCTTTCTTGCCCTCTTTTGTATGAATTACTTTTAAAATAGTCCGTTTTGTATCCTGTACTGATTTTTAAGCTACATTTTTGTTTGTTCTAGCAATTAAAATATATATATTAACTTATCTCAGTATGTTTTCAAATAATATTTTATTCTTTACATGTAACTTAAAAACCTCCTTACAACTGTTTAATTCCATTTACACATCTACATGCCTGCATGCTATTTATACTCTTGCTGTCCTGCATTTTTTTCCTTAGAGACGAGGTCTCACTCTGTCACCCAGGTTGGAGTACAGTGACAGGATCATAGTTCACTGCAGCCTTGAACTCCTGGGCTCAAGTGATCCTCCCGCTTCAGCCTCTGAGTAGCTGGGAATACAGGTGTGATCAACCACACCCAGCTTCTTCTTCTTTTTTATTTTTTTTGTTTCAGAATATTACGAGGGTACAAATGTTTAGATTACATATATTGCCTTTGTCCGCGTGAGTCAGAGCTACAAGCATGTCCACCCCCCAGAGGAGGAGATGGGTATATTCACACCTAATGGGTGTGGTGCACACCCAGCTTATAATTCTCCTTCATTTTAACTACAAATGCTATCAATTCTACCATATATTGCCGTGA
>CAUYSK010107444.1:0-30954 GCA_963575035.1 Avahi laniger | reverse complement strand
AATTTCTTTCTATTTTTGGTAGAGACGGGGTCTCGCTCTTGCTCAGGCTGGTCTCGAACTCCTGAGCTCAGAACGATCCGTCCACCTCGGCCTCCCAGAGTGCTAGGATTACAGGCGTGAGCCACCGCGCCCGGCCTAAATTCCCCTTCTGATGGTCTTTCTTCCTATGTGGAGAAGCCCCTGATCTAGGGGCCAAATTTGTTTATCTAATAGTTTTCCACTGAGTCCCATCAGAGAACATGGCCAGATGGGTCGTGCTAACTCCTGGACAGCTCTGATGTTTTTCTTTGACTCTAGTTTTGTTACATCTTTGCCAACTGCTGACACTTGGGCCTGCTGCACTGCAGTCTACAGGATAGCTGGACAGCCTGGCATCTCAGTGCCTGAGTCACAAGGACGTGAGTGAGCAGGTGCCGTATCAGTGTGATCTGTCTGGAAGAAGGCTGCTTTTCAGAAGAAGGTGGAAGCACCTGGGCGGCTGAAGTGTAGCTAATTGATCTAATAGCTTTGCTCCTGGTAGGCAGTGGGATGCTCCTTTTTATACCAGCACTGATGAACAGAGCTGCTTTACAACAGTGATATTGGCCCTTTAGACAGACACATGAGCGTGGCTGTCTGGGTTGGCATCTATATGGATCTCACTGCCATTAAGAGGGGCTCTGAGGTGATAAATTAGACTTTGTTATTTGAGCAGTCATTTCTCTTCCTTTTAGGAAACCAAACAGCCTTCCTTTTCGATTCCAAGAAACCACTATGCAGTCAGCCCCTGGACAAATCGTGTCACTGCAGACCTTTCTGGGCTCCAACAAAGGCAGCCACCTGACAAATCAGGGATCCAGCCTTTTAGAGTGATCAGGATGTACCAAAAGCAAATGGAGATTGCTTTGAATGAGGAGGTTTACAGGGAGGTGATTTTTCATTTTGTTAGAACTAAGTAAGCAGAATTAGGAAAAAGAATGTAATCATCTGAATATATAATTAGGCCCCGAGCTTATGAATAGAATTAATATTTTTTTCAAAAACTGATGCATTTTGCATTAAAAAAAATCTTCTAGGTGGCACATAGCCCATAATTGTGAAGTTCTTCAGAGCTGTGGTTTTGGGTGTAATAATAGTGATCATTGGGGAAAAGGGGGTGGGATTGGAACTGTAAATTATGAATAACCTGTATCCTATTTTATTTATACTGCTGTCTTAAAATTAAAGCAGCAGCAGCAACAACACACACACAATACAATTCTTGAGAACTGAACATGATCTCACATGTATGTGTCTTCCAGGGAACCACTGCTCATAGTATGAGTTTGAAGAAACCTCAGTTTATTGAAGGTGACACCCTTATTTGGTAGATAAGGAAACTGAGGCAAGAGAAGTGATTTACCCAAGGCTACATGGTAAACTACAGACAGAGCCAAGATAGAACTCAGCTGCTTTACCCTTCCCAGTAAAATTCATCCCAATGCCAGAACTGTTTGTAAAAATTTCACTTAATCTGCTTCCATCATTTAAAAAAATGAATTGGATCATATGTAGAAACTGGGCATATCACATCAAAGTAACCATTAATAGCATTTAAAAACTAGCTTTCAGCCAGGCGCAATGACTCAACGCCTGTAATCCTAGTGCTCTGGGAGGCCAAGGAGGGAGGATCGTTTGAGCTCAGGAGTTCAAGACCAGTCTGAGCAAGAGCAAGACCCCGTCTCTACTAAAAATAGAAAAATTAGCCAGGTGTGGTGCTGCCTGCCTGTAATTCCAGCTACATGTGAGGCTGAGGCAGGAGGATCGCTTGAGCCCAGGAGTTTGAGGTTGCAGTGAGCTATGATGAGGCCATTGCACTCTGCTAGGGGCAACAGAATGAGACTCTGTCTCCAAAAAAAGAAAAAAGAAATTACAGAGTGTTGATTTCTCAGGCTAGATCATAAAAGACATTGCAGCTTCTGTCTTGTTCTTTTGGATCACTCACTCTGGAGGAGGAACTGAGGCCTCTTGCCAACTCCGTGTGAGTGAAATATCTTAGAAATGGATCTTCTAGCTCCAGGAAAGCCTTCAGATGATTGCAGCTCCAGCTGACATCATGATGCTCATCTCATGAGAGACCCTGATCCAGAACACCAAAGCTCACACTGAAACTCTGTGAAATAATAAATGCTGAGTGTTGTCTTTAGCCACTAAGTTTTGGGGTAATTTGTAATATAGCAAGAGATAACTAATACAGTATGAATCATGAGGGGGCCATTAAAATAATTTCATATATGTACATAAAACACTCACCCTAATGAATACTCTGTAATATAATGCTTAAAATCCACATTATTCAAACTGGGGCCTCAGTTTCTTATGGGTATGTTTTTGGTTCCCAGAGACAAATTAATCATCAACTATTTGGCTAGGCTTCCTTGTCTCTTCCAAGCAAGAACTAGGGTATTTACCGAAGTTTGCTCTTCTCCATATTCTCTGAATCTGGCAGGGGTAAGACTTATAAACAGCTGGGGTCTAAGAGTTTTAGGGAATCATGCTCAAGTATATGTAGTGGTGAGCCCCTTTTTTCTTGTGTTTCACCTTAAAATCAGAACACAGCTCTTTCATAAACCTGTCAAATGGTAATTTGCTCATGATCAATATGTAAGGAGTTGGAAAACCAAATGCACAAATGTATATGTGAGAACATTGTCAGGATAAGTGGTACATAAATGTACCTTCAGGAAAGTAAACAAGTTAAAGTGGTACAGTGCAGAAAGCACTAAAAGACATCTAAGAGAGTATCTGTCCCACCCTTCCATTTGACAGATGGGGAAACTGAGGCCTAGAGTGATCAACGGCTTATGTAAGGTCTTAGACTCACAGTAGGAGTAGTTACTGATTGTAGGAACAGCTATTTATTGAATGCTTACTATGTCCTAAATACTCTAAGGCACTAGAGATATGGAGGTAAGCAACACACTATCCCTGCTGTCAAGAAACTGACAATCAAATGGGGCCTCACACCTGTATGCTCCTGCTGACAGTTCCAGATGTTCTGAGTGCTAAGAGAGGAGTCTACACAGAGCTATGGGAGGATGGGGGGAAGTCATTAATTAAACTGAGAGAGAAAAAGGCTACACGTGAAGAATGAGAGAGGCGTGATGTGAGAGAATGTTATTTCAGACAGAGGGAAGAGCATGCATGAGCAAAGATATGCAACCTAGCTCGCAGAGAACCCCTGGCTCAGAAGAAATCTTAGAGACCAGCTCTTTATGTAGTTTCAAAAATTCCATATATAATATCCCAGAGAGATGATAATTCAACTGCTGGAACATTTCCAGTGAGAGGAAACATTACCTCATGAGACAAAAAAGGTTTGGCTCTAACCTTTTCAGTTGATGTTGCATGGTGTCTAGGGGCCTGTCAGATTCTATCTCTTCATTGTTGCTGAATAACAGGCATAGTAATATTTGGTCTTTAACTTCCTCTCCAAGGAATAAGAAAATGTCATGTGCTTTAGGACCTTTGACTTATAGAATGTTACAGCTGGGAGGGACCTCAGAGATCATTTAGTCCAGTGGTTTTTATCTTTTTATGTGTGACTCATGGATCCCCTTTGAGAATATGATAAAAAAATCTAAATGCATATATGCTCCTGACACACAAGATGCTGCATACAGTTTCAGGGTATTCAGGGAGCCCCAAAGCCCATCCTGGATTAAGACACTTTCTTTTCACGTTACTGATGAAAAACTGAGGTTCAGAAAAGCGTAATGGCATGAAGTAGAACCACGGAAGAAATTGCCCACTGGTCAGATGCCTTTGTGAGCAGAGGACTCAGGCACATGGGCCAACCCTGAAGCGAGGTGCTGACAAACAGGTGGTGTTCACCAGAGCAGGCTGCACTAGGGTCAGTTATAAAGCAAAAAGGAGACCTGCGGTAGCAGTGGGTGTGCCACGAGCACTGTCTTTAAATATCTGAAAGGTGGTTAATGGAGAAAGATTTAGATTTTTCCTCTTTGGTTTCAAGGAGTAGCTTCAAGACCAAAAGGTAGAAAATAACTTGCCAGACAGAATCCTCCACAAATGGAATGTGCTATCTTCAGAGGTACAGAATTCCCTGTTACTTGACTTATTAAGGACATAGAACAACCTTTTGTAGAAGGGACTTAAGCATCACAAAAGTTCGAATTGGATGACCAACACGAGACTTGATTATGTAACTCTAAGAGACACACTCAGTCACATACACTAGTCAGAAAGCAGCTCAGGTCTCTCAGAGAGCGTGGCAAGTGAAGAAGTGAAGAAAGTCCAGGACGGCTGAGACATCAAGCGTGGAGGGGTGGGAGGGTCGTGGCAGTGGAGAGAAATAAGACTTGGAAATATAATTGCAAGTAAATGTTGAAGGTCTTACCTGGCATCATGGCTGGTATTCAAGAATGATGGCCCATATAGAGTGGTGGCACAGAGGAATGAAAACAAAAGGACATAAAGGACTTTCAAATGAAGAATTAACACAATCTGTGGTGACAGCAAGGAGATAAGTGATGAGACAGGTTGTGGTGATGAGCTATAGGTTTCACATAGTCTGAAGTGAAAGTGACAGCAAACGGAAATGTCCAGTGGTCTAAGTGGTGGCAAGTGGCAAAAGCAGCAAAGTGGAGATGCCCAGTAGGCCACTGAAGATATGAGATTAGGTTTTCAGGAGGCCAGGATGTGCGACAAATTAAGGGGTTATCTATAGAGTTGAACTAATTTAAATTTTAAGAGTGGATACATTTCCCAGAGAAAAAAGTATAGCATGAGTAGAAGTCTAAGGAGTCTGCCTTCGGGGCTGACTTCAGTGTGGAGAAGGTATAATTAAAAGGACCTGAGAGGGGAGAGTCAGAGAGTTAGAGGAGATCTGAGATTAGAGTGAAATAAGAACCCAACAGAAAGGAAGCTTCAAGGAAGAAGGAAGAAGGCTGATCAGCATAAACAAGGTCTTATTTTAGTGTGCATTCAGCTGTATGATTTGGCAGGAAAATTACAGTAATGTTCATTTTGGCAACAACATACATAGTGCAGCATGAGTTATAAAGTGCTCTTAAATGGATTATGGCTATTTCTTAAATAGCATTTTCTAAAATACCTGCCTAAGAAAACATGACTACAACTTTTCTCTCTCCCAGTTTCTCTATCAGTAAATTAGAAATCACTTTAAGTTGCGCAAGTTCCTTTTACATCCTCACTTTAAGGAAGGTGATTTCTGCCCTCCTAGCGTGATAAACTGGGGAAGAGACGTTGAGGGAACGCGACGAGCCTGGGCCCCCTCAGTCAATGATGCAGCAGCAGCAAGGACCGAGTTTACTATTCTGACTTTTGTTCCTTAAAGCAAAAAGTGAAAGCAAAATTAAACACTGATTCAGATTTTAAGAAATAACTTTTAAGAAATAAAATTAAAACAAATTCAATCAGTTTCTCCACCATTTAAATATTTCTCCTGGGGATCTATACTGCAGTGACTGTAGGAAGCGATGGTTAAACTGTAAGAAACTTATTTATTTCTAATAATAACATTCAATAAAGGAAAGGCTGTAACTGAGATAAAGTAAAAGAGATTACAGTTTTTGAATTCTGGCAATTTAAAAATACTGTCACAAGTAAGCACAGCTCCCGTTTAAAAGGGCTTTTAAAAATTAACTTCAGAAACTAAGAACAAAGAGGCCCTATCTTCCACATCAGTGAAACAAATTAGGGTAACAATTAGAGAGGGAGTTGGACTAGATGTTTCCTAGATCCCTTTATTGTTTCATATTCTTTGCTCTGGGAATCACAAAAGAAAAAAAAATATGTAAACCACTGTGCTATTTAAGCATGTCAATATTTTAACCCCTTCCCCTGTATAGGAAATCTTCTCACACATAGGTTCTTAGTTGCCAGCTCTAAGTTGACCCCATAGCATGCCAGTCCAAACTCTTAGGCCCAGGCATAAGACCTCAGGCAGCACCAAAGGCAAAGGAGAGGAAGGAGGGTCTGCAGATCACTAACGACAAAGACTCGGGGGTTTCTACAGAACTGGAGGTACCTAGAAATCAACTAGAGAGCTGCCTAGAAATCCACTGGACTAATCTGTCATATTTTCCAGATGAAGAAATTAAGGCTCAAAGAGAAATGCCATGTTCAAATCATCACAAGTAAATATCAGAGGCTGGGTTTGAATCCAGGTCACTTTCTACTCTACCACAACCTTCTATTCTGCTGGAAAGGGAAAGGAGCACTCCAGGGCCCCCTCTCTCTAATAATGAGGTGGAATGTGTTTGGATTAATGCATTCCTTTTTGGGGACACACAAAGGCAGTCATGTTGCCTTTGTAGAGCCCCATTTCATATTTAGGTAGATACGACTTCAAATTCTATTAACAGATTCTCACACATTAAATTGGAATTTATGGAAACATCAGCAAAAGGAAATAGAACATTCTATCCCTTGCAGAGAATATTTACTTGCAACTCAGGATAATTTGTCATGTGCATTACCTACTCAGTGTTGTCACTCACATGCAGAGAAATTTTATAAGAAGGCTGGAAAAAGAGATGTGTAAAGGCTTTTAGGTTAACACTAGATTCTTTGGCCACAGTGAAGAGAAGAGAGCCTCATTAAGAGAAGAGTACAATGGCCAGGCATGGTGGCTTACACCTGTAATCCTAGCACTCTGGGAGGCTGAGGTGGGAGGTCTGCTTCAGGCAAGGAGTCAAGAGAGACCACCTGAGCAAAGGTGAGACCCTATCTCTACAAAAAAATAGAGAACTTAGCCAGGCGTGGTGGTGTGTACCTATAGTCCCAGCTACCTGGGAGGCCGGGGCAGGAGGATTGCTTGAGCCCAGAAGTTTGAGGTTGCAGTGAGCTGTGATGATGCCACTGCACTCTAGCTAGGACAACAGAGCAAGACTTTGTCTCCAAAAAAAAAGAAGAGTACAAGATAATATTTCCTACTATGCTGTCTATTTCAGTAGTTTCAGAGTCACAGAAAATGCTGTGTTTCTGTCAATCTTATCTACTGAAGACTGACATTATGATTAGCATTCCAGTGCTAATGGTATTTAACTTCTCACTAAAATCATTTATCTTGCCTCTTACTATTACTCCTAATGGTTATTTATTTACACTATGCTTTCCCCTTGTAGGCAAGATGTGGAAGGATTTAAGAGTTGGAAGAATTCTAGATTTGGAAACATTCATGATATAGTCAAGAAGTTATCCTTCAAGGCTCTGCATGTCCACATGTTTACCATCAGAGGTTTTGTATCTGTATTTGCTAATGCAATACAGTGCTGCTACTTAAAATACTTTACTTTCCCAACACAGGTATCAAAGAAAAGGCAAACTAAAGCATAATATAAAACCAATCATTTATGTGAAATAATCACAATGTGTAATAGGCATAAATGGCTATTTGGTATATTTTATAGCATTGTCCCAAAAAATGTGAATTCCCTGAAGTGGGGATTTTGCTATTTTTAGTCATTTTCTTCCTAGGTTTTAGCCAAGGGTTTTGTTATGTATAGTAGGCATTCAATCACTATTTCTGGAATAAATTATTTAGTACAGATTTATTAAGAAATGGGGGGAGGAGAGCAAGTTATTTATACAAGTTGGTTGCTTTCATCAAATGAAAACTAGACTTAGATTGGTCTAGTGAAAGTAGGTTAGATATTGGCATAAGTTACTTTTGGAAAGGCAGGAAAGGCGAGAAGAGTGGTTATCTCTTAGCTTACTATAGGTAGCAATCCACCCCCCACCCCCAACTCCCTGCCATGGACTGATCTAGAGAAACAGCCACCAAGGAAAGGTTAGGCCTTCATTCTTCACGGCAGCCTCAGTCCCCAGGAGATGGAGTGCTGAGCAGAAGGGGAGAGGTGACCCGGGTACAGGGAGCAAAAATAATTCAGTTTCTTTCCTGTTTCCCTCTGCTGACCACCCCCACCCCCCACCCCCTTCCACCCTGACTCTGAGTGGTAAGAACACAATCTCCACAGCTCAAACTTACTTGGCAGCCGCATCTTTTCTCAACTGTTCATGCTTCATGAGGAGATTTTTCCGGTCTCGGAAAGCTTTTCTGACCTTGTACCCTTTGTAGACAGCTTGGATTTTGAAGGCAGCAATGTCTTGTATGGCTGCGATGGACAGGGCGCCGTGCTCCAACATGAACTGGATCACTTCATGGCGCTCACCAAGCAAAGCATAATCGAGGGGTGTGTACCTAAAGCAGGAGGAAGATTTTTTTTTTTAAGTTTTGGAATGTAATTCAACGCACAGTTAAATTGGCGATATCATTATGCGGCAGAAGGAAACTTTATTCTAAGTTGTGAAATATTCCCCAGGCAAAGCCATCTTCTCAATATCAGGGCTGTTCCTTTTCTCTCTGACAGCCACAAAACAAGGTTGAATACAGCTGGGGGTCAGGTACTTTATTCTGCTAACCATGTCAATTCCTGAGTTTTGCTCCCTGGCTCACAAATTGGGGGCTATTTGGAACATGTGATCACTTTCCTTCTTCCCCATGTGTCAAATAATTCCCTATGCCTATCTGAAAAAGTACTGAAAATAATGTTCTGTGAGATTCATAAGTTTGAGCCCATGATTTACTGATACTTAATGCTTATGAAATCGAAAATATGTCTCTAAATGAAGAGAGTTAGTATATAATAAGGATGGCCGTTTAAATCACTGCAGAAGAGATGGATTATTAAATAAATAGTGTTGGGACAACCATGTCTGTAATCCTAGAACTTTTGGAGGCCAAGGCAGGAGGATCACTTGAGGGCAGGAATTCAAGGCCAGTCTGAGCAAGAGCAAGACCTCCGTCTCTGTGAAAAACTGAAAATTTAGCTGGGTGTGGTGGTGCACGCCTGTAATCCCAGCTACTCGGGAGGTTGAGGCAGGAGAATCGCTTGAGCCCAGGAGTTTGAGGTTGCAGTGAGCTATGATCACATTGCTGCACTCTAGCTGGTGTGACAGAGCAAGATCCTATCTCAAAAGAACAAAACAAAACAGACAAGAAACAAAGATAATAGATAGTTCCCAGAACAGTAAATACTAATGGCTCATAAACAAAAATATGTTCAACTTCACTCATTTAAGAGAAATACAAATTAAGACTAACATGAGAGAGTATTTTTCACTGATTATCAGATTAGCAAAGATCAGAAAGGTTAGTAACACACTGCACTGGCAAGGACAGAAGGAGATAAGCTCTCTCATATACTACTTTTACCTTTAGGAAGGACAATTTGATAATATTGACAAATATTATTCATGTATATGCACACTGAAGTAGCTGTTTCACTTACGGGCATTTATCCTATAGATCTGCTCTCATGTACAAAATGCTTTAAGTACAAGCATACTCACAAAGGCACAGTTTGTCATTGCAAAAGAATGGAAATAATTTCAATATCCATCCACAGAGGACTGGTTAAATAAAGCACAGGCCATCAGTATAATGAAGTCACCTGTTTAAGACAGCCATTACTGTTGTATGTGAATAAATAAGGAACAATTTCCAGGATTTCTTGTTAAATGAAGAAAAAAAAGTAAGAAACAGAGCAGTTATTATGGCACGTTCCATTTGTATAAAAAAGAATATATCCTTATATGCTTATCTATGAAAAAATATGTCCAGAAGTTTCCCAAGAAACTAGAACAGTGAAGCCTCTGGGGAAGAAACTGGTCGTCTCAGAGGCAGGGGTAGAAGGGACACTTAGTGTTCACGGAATGCCCTTTGAAATTTTGTTCAGTGCGCATACATCACCTTTTTGATAAATATATTATTTAGAAAAGATGGGTATTATTGTCATAGTTATATGTTTTAATCTCAATTGGCTCCTTTCTACATGTGTGATTTTAGGCAAATTCCTTTTTGAATTATCTTTTTTATTTTTGAAAATACAAAAAATTGGATAAACAGAAGAAAATAACCATCAGTATAAAATACTCCCACTCTCAGAACAAACCACTGTTAATATCTTGGCAGATATGGTTTCTTTTTTTCCAAAGAAAACTGACTATTTTGTAAAAATGGTATTTTAAGAATTCAAACTTTGTAAAAAAGTACAAAAATTGAAGCAAAAAAAAAATCCCCCCAATTCTATCACCCAACAATGGGAGTGATGACTGTCACTTCTTAAACACCTTACTTGATGTTTCTAAGCCCCAGCTTTCCTCATCTTTTACACAGATGATACTGCACAGACTTGGCATGCGGAGACAATGGAATACACATGTAAAGAGGACGGCCGTGTGCCGGGCACACAGCAAGCAGTTGATAAACGTCAGCATCGCTGCTTGGTTTGTGACACCATAGTTGCTTACCATAAATATTATTTCCACAGGACCAAGCTAGTGTTTATGACCACCTAAAGACTGCCACTGATGCCGATTCCTCTTGGGTGACTGTGACTAGTCCAGTGAAATCAGAGGTGTTAGGGGAAAATAATCAGGTGATTTATGAGGTGGAAAAAATGATGATTATATGGATGCATGATTAAACACAGAAAACCATCCAATGATTACAGAAAAGAAATGATCTCTCTTTAAAACTCACCTAACAGTCACATTAAGGATAAAGGAAGAGGCTTCCAGGCTAAGGGTGGTTTGATCACTTGAGTAAGAAAACCATGAGTTTGGGAGGAAGCCCCAAATGCTGACATTAAAGAACCCCCATATTAGGACAGCTCAATTTGCCACTACTGTTCAGGAACCAGAGTTATAAGTAGAGCTACCTATGTAAACTTTAAAACATTGTAAGTAGGTAGCATTTTGTAAATTTAGAAGAATTAAAAAAAATTTACTATATATTCTACAATGCCTTTCATGACTGTACTTTTTCTCTAATGGAAAAATTATCATAGTCATCAAACAACACAATAGTGGAGTTAAATTGAACTTTAGAAGTCATTTAGTTCAATATCTTCATTTTACAAATAAATAAGTAGACCCAGAAAGGTTAAGCAACTTGCCAAAGGTTATGTATTTAGGTTATTAAATATGGAATGTCCGATTTCCTAAGTTTGACGGTTATTACCTCTGACATTTCACTTTGACACTTTTTTTGTTTTATTGTGAAGGTACATCCTCAGTCTTTCAAATGTATGGTTTGGCTTATGATTATCTTTCAAATTTTTTTTACAGCAATTTTTGTGAAATCATAGATAAGTCAAAAATTCATGTTTTTTAATATGCGTTCCATTGTGGAACCAATGCAGAGCAGACAGCTTGAAACATTAACAAAGTATTTGCGAAGGATGTGGCTAATGAACACACAGTATGTCGATGGTTTGAGAAGTTCTGTTCTGCTGATTTTAATCTTGAAAATGAGCCATGTGGGTGACCTGAGACCAAGGTGGATAATGATGAGCTGAACGCTGTAGTGGAAGCAAATCCATCTCAACCTATGCATGAAGTAGCAGCAAGGTTTGACATTACTATTCCAACAATGTTGAATCATTTGAAACAAATGTGCAAGGCAAAAACACTATATAGATGGGTTCTGTGTGAATTAAATGAGCATCAGAAAAGAAATCATCTCGAAGCTTGCCTTTCTTTGCTGTCACAACATATAGGTGAACCATTTCTATACCATATTGTTACATGTGATGAAAAATGGATTCTTTTTGACTGTCGCAAGCATTTGGCACAATGGTTGGATAAAGATGAAGTGCCGAAACACAGTCCAAAACCTAATATTCATCAAAAAAAAGCTAATGGTCTGTCTGGATGGTCCAGTGCTGGTATTATCCACTACAGCTTCGTGAAACCTGGTCAGTCGATTACTGTGGATGTCTACTGCAAGCAACTGGACGAAATGATGAGAATATTTGTGATTGAGCAGAGGAGATTGGTCAACAGAGACAGGCCAATCCTCTTGCAAGACCACATGTCACAAAAAACAATGCTGCTGAAAGTACACAAGCTAGATTTGGAAACTCTGTCATTCATTGTATTTACTAGACCTTGCACCAACTGCCTACCACTTCTTCCAGGCTTTGGACCACTTCTTGCAAGGAAAAGTATTCAATTCTCAACAAGCTGTGGAAAACACCTTTGGCGATTTCATTGCCACTCACTCTCCAGGATTCTTGGCTGCTGGCATAAATAAGATACTGTTAAGATGGCAAAACTGTGTCGACAGTTTAGGCACATACTTTGACTAACTGTACTGCTTCCTGTTTGAGACATAATAAATGAAACTTTTGATCTGAAATCAGACATTTCATATTTAATGACTTATAACTAGTGTCTACAGAATGTAGAGTAGAACGAAGATCACATTTCCCAGTTCTGTAATTCTTCTACAACACATGTATCAATTATTGAATATGTTTCCTAAAGAATAAAACCGTTTCTAAAATCAATATGCAAATGACATATATATTTAGTAAGCTTGATAATTTTTTCTATAACTATTAATACATAGTGTCTTTTCCATAGTATATAAGCAGGATTATCAAAATCTGGTTTGTGACATTTAAGGCCCAAACTATGCCTTTACCTACAAATATGACAAAAGGAATAACACATTGCATATTATACCCTAAAGAATGCTGGACTGCGAGTCAGAGGACCTACGTGGCCCTGGACATTCTCTTAACTTCCCTGAGTTTCTGTTTCCTCATCCGTAAAAGTGGTAAAGAAGAAGGGAAGAACTAGATCTCTCAGGCTGCTTCTGGGCTGAAAATTATATTGTAATGTTTTTATTATAAAAAACCTATTTTTATTATGAGAAACTTCAAGCATTAAAAGGTAGAGAGAGCTGGGAGCAGTGGCTCACACCTGTAATCCTAGCACTCTGGGAGGCTGAGGCAGGAGGATCGCTTGAGGTCAGGAGTTTCAGACCAGCCTGAGCAAGAGCGAGACCCCGTCTCTATAAAAAATAGAAAAAATAAGCCAGACGAGTGTGGTGGCACACGTCTGCAGTCCCAGTGACTGAGGGGTGCGGGAGGATTGCTTGAGCCCAGGAGTTTGAGGTTGCAGTGAGCTATGATGATGCCACAGCACTCTAGCCTGGTGAGACAGACCAAGACTCTGTCACCAAAAAAAAGAAAAAAAAGTAGAGAGAATAGCATAATACTCCTCTTATATACTCATCACCCAAATTTAACAATTTTTTGCTACATTTGCTTCATCCAATATCTTCCTTTTTATCTTTGCTATTTTACAGCAAATCTCAGAACGCCTATCATTTCATCTTTATGCATTTCAGTATTCATCTATAAATATTATGAGCCTAGTCACAATGTCATTATTATACTAACAAAATTAACAAGAATTCCTTAGTAAAATCTAGTGTCCACTTTATAATAAAATTCCCTGAATTTTCTCAAAATTTTTTTTACAGTTGGTTTATTCAAATTAAGATTATCAGTCATTTTTTTATTCAAATAGACAAAATGCAAACATCTAGCAAGGTTTAAGATTGAAGTCCACATCTAGTGTTTAAGAAACTGACTGCATTGTGATTATTACTACTCAATCTTTCTCCAACCTAAGTTCAATTTAGAAACATTCGAGTACTGTGAATATTCCTGTTGATGTTAGAGTGGGCCTGTCAGATAGTTATTGACTGAAAGTCGGCAAAAGTTGCCAAAAATTATGTCTATACAGCAGACATCAACTGGTTAGTGTTAATGCCTGAGAAGTAAAAATTAGCACAACCCTGATGGTAACCAGCCAAGAAACAATGTAGACAAAGACAAAAGATAAAATGCAATTGGACTTGCCATGTGAGAATGGTCTGACGGGATGAGCAGAATGCCTAAACCGGAATGTCAATAAACATAAAGGGCAGTGCCAAGTCCTGACATTTGTACATCAAGGTGCACTGTTGATGAAACATTAAGGAAGACTGGAATATTGTCACTGTCACTTTTTATCTATAGATTGGCAGTGCAGTTAGGTGGATTTCCTTTGGTCTTTTTGTCTACAATTAACATATGTTTATTGCAGAAAGCAGTAAACACCTTACTTAGGTCTGAAATTCAAGGCTTAGCGTAAATATGGGAATTGAATTACCAAAAAATTTTTCTATTTTTTTCTTAAAAAAATAGCAGTTAGACTGTTAATGCTGTTATCTAAAGTAAGTTCTTTACAGAAACAAATGATACTAATTCTTAGGATTCTTAATCTTTCTCTCCTGCCTTTTTTTTTTCCAAGTTTCAAAGGAAGACATCTCCAGCTCTCTCACTGATGAGAAAAGGTTCTGAAAGAAGTGGGGAAGAGGTTGGTTCTATGAAGGAAGAAGGTGTTTCCTCTGAGACAGCTGACCTAGAGAAGTCACTTCTTTTCTATAAATTTTCCCATCTGCTAATAGAAAGGGATAGTGTCATAGCAGGGACCACTTTAGAGCATCCATAAACAATAAAAAGCAACACACAGGGGGCGCAAGGGCAACATACGTAACCTAAACATCTGTACCCCCATAATATGCTGAAATAAAAAAAAAAAAGTCAAAAAAAAAAAAAACCAACAAACAGACCTGGACCAGAGGGAGCTCAGGTATGAAAGTCTGATCACAAACTTAGTTGTTAACTACAAATTACCAAAAAAAATCTTCCTGGATCCAACGCCACCAAGAATCTCTCGCTTAGACCTCACATTGTGTCTGGCCATTTTTATTGGACCTGGTTCTTTGGCAGCAATCACAGCATACCTCTGTGGACCCTATATTATTTAAGAAACCTGTGTTTAGATTAAACCCTGAACTTTCACTTTAGCTTCTCCTTATGTTTTCATGCTACATGGTGGCAACTCTTTTTTTTTTTTTAATTTTTTTTTTTTATTTCAGGGTATTAAGAGGGTACAAACATTACGGTTACACTTTATGTCTTTGCCTCACCCAAGCGAGGGTTAAAGGCATGTCCTTCCCCCTACAATGCTCCCCATGTCCTTTAGTTGCGGGTTTACCCCCCCATCCCCCTGATTCCTGGAGAGTATTACTGCCATGTGATCACTGGGTGTATATATACAATGGAATATTACTCAATCATAAGAAACGACAGTGATCTAGAACCTCTTATACTTTCCTGGATTAAACTTAAGCCCATTATCCAAAATGAGGCACCACAAGATCAGAAGAATGGGCTCCACTTGTACTCGCCATCAAATTGGTACTAACTGATCAACACTAGGGTGATCCGGCGGCAACTCTTTTTCACTAACTGATTAATATCCTCTCCAACAAGAGAAATCTCTTGAATATAGCACATTCTTCTGGCCTAACTGAATTCCTGGTCCTGGTCAGTCAAGACTTCACTGACCTTATTCTAGCCACAAGCCAGAAAAGGCCTAAAGTTTCCTCACTGTAAAATATGAGCTTGCCCTTGGTAATATCTAAAGTTCTGAAAAGTTATAAATTCCATGAATCTAAATCAACATTGTAAGGGACTTTTGCTTATTGTTTCTGGTTCAGAATTGATTAATGTAACATTTCCATATGAGATACTTATTATTTATGATCCAATATTTAAACCTGAAATTTTTTCAATCTAGCAGACAGGATGTGAGATGAACATTATTATGCTCTTTTGTATCATAGCTTACCTCTCTTCATTGTTTTCCATCTGATTAGGGAAAGCAGCAAAGTCTAGTAGTAATTTAATAGCATCAAGGTATCCGTTGTTACAGGACCAGTGCAAAGCTGTTCTTCCCTACAGGCATGAACAAAAATCAAGTACATCTGGAGTAAGTATTTTTGGACACATGGTTATTTATGCTAACTCAACAATATAAGCAATTCCTTCCTCAAATTAATTACAAAAGGGAAAACATTAAGTATATAGTAGAGAAAACGAATGGCATCTTAACCAAGTGAGCATAATTCACACTATGTTAAGAGGTATCATATGTGCCCAGAGGTGATATCCTGAGAAGGATTCAGTATCACTTATGTAATATCCTAACCAAAAACATGAAACATGAAGCTAATTAGGACAAAACATAAGACAAACCCAAACTGAGTCAAATTCTATAGAATAAATGGCCTGATTCTTAAAAATTTTTGGTCATAAAAGAAAAAAAATGATGAAACATTGCTAAAGAGGGATATTTCATAGTGTTAAAGGAGTTGGAGAGAAAAATATCACAATCCTTAATCTGTATGCATCTAATAACACAGCTTATAAATATACAGGACAAAAATTGACAAAATTTAAAGGGACATAGTCAAATCCATAATCATAGTGGGAGAGTTTAACCCATCTTTTATAATAGTTGATAGAACAAACAAAAGAGCAGCAAAGATAAAGAAGATCTAAATAACACAATTAAGAAATTGGTCCTATCCAACAATGGCAGAATTGGTACTCTTTTCAAACGTACACAGGACATTTACTAAAATCAATCATATGCTAGACCATAAAGAAAGTCTCAGAAAAATAATGCGCTCCCCTGCAGAGATGTCCACATCCTAATCCCTGGTACCTGTGAATATGTTATGTTACATGGAAAAGGAGAGTTAAGGTAGAATTAAGGTTGCCAATCAAGTGACCTTGAGATGGGGAGATCATTCTGCATTACCTGGGTAAGCCTGATATAGTCACAAAGGTCCTTACAAGGGAAAAAGGGAGACAAGAGGGTGAGTGTCAGAATGATACAGTGAGAGGAAGACTCAACTGACCATTGTGGCTTTGAAAATGGGGGACCTGGGCCATGAACCAAGGGATGTGAGCAGCCGCTGGAAGCTGGACAAGTCCAGGAAATGAATTCTCCCTTAGAGTTTCCAAAAGAATGCAGCCCTACCAACACCTTGATTTTTAGCCCACTGAGACCCATTTTGGACTTTTGATAACCAGAACAGTAGGAAATTTGTGTTGCTCTAAGCCACTGTTTGTTACAGTAGCAAGAGGAAACTAACACAATCAATTCAAAAAAATAATGAGAAAATGCCCAACAGCCTGGAAATTAAACAGCACATTCTAAATAATCCATGCATCATAGAATAAACCAAAATAGAAACTATTTGAACTGAATGAAAGTAAAGGTACAACTTAACCGAACTTGTAAGATACAGCTAAAGCAGTGCTTAAAAGAAGCATACTTTAATCCATATATTAGAAAAGAATGTTTAAATAAAATCGATGATTTAAACTTTCATCAAAATAATCTAAAAAAAATTAGTAAATCAAACTTAAGGAAAGTGAATGGCAGGAAATAATAAAGATAAGAGCAAACACCAATAAAATGGTAAACAAATTCAAAATATAGAAAGTCTTTTGAAGAGCTGAATAAGTAAGATGGAAAATTAAGGGGAAAGAAAAGAGAAAACACACATTACCAACATATGGAATAAATATGAGAAAATCACTACAGTTCCTACAGACATAAGATAATAAGATACAAGTACATACGACATTTTGAATAAAAGGGGTAAATTCCTCAAAAAATACAACTTACCAAAGCTGAAAGAAAAATAATTAGAAAATCTGAGTAGTCCTGTAACTGTTAATGGAACTGAATCAGTTATTAAAAACTTCTGCACAAAGAAAACCCCAAGACCAGATTATTTCAATAGGGAATTCTTCCAAACATTTAAAAAAGAAATAACACCAATCTTATATAAATTCTTTCAGAGAATAAGAAACAAGGGACTACTCCCTAACTTTTTATAAGGTCAGCATTATTTTGCTCCAAAACTTGATAAGTGCAGTACAAAAAGAAAATTATAGGCCAATCTCTCTCATGAACATAGATGTAAAAATCTTAAAATATTAGGAAATAAAATCATCAATATATAAAAGTACATAACACTACATAAGTGAGGCTTAATCCAGGAAAGCAAGGGTGGGTTAACATCTGAAAAAAAAAATAAATGTAATTCACCATAGTAATAGAAAAAGAAGGAAAAAAAAATAATATGATCTTGTTGATAGATGCATAAACAGTATTTGACAAAAACCTAATTATGACTGTAAAAAACTCTTAGCAATTAGGAATATAAAAAAACCTATAGTAAACATCATATTCAATAGCAAAATATTGAAAGATCGCCCTCTGAGAAGCCAGAATGAGTTAAGGGTGCCAGCTATCACCAATTTAACACTGTATTGGAGGTCCTAGCTAGTTCGATAAAGTAAGACAAAGAAATGAAAGGCATTAAGACGAAGAAATAAAAATGTTATTTTCCACAGACAGCATGGTTGTTTATGTAGATAATTCAAAACAATACACATAAAAATTAATAGAACTAGAAAGCAGCTTAAGATACTAATTATCTACATAAACAATCTGGCAACACTGGCAACTTGGTAAAATATAAAAGGTACTGTAAACTATAAAACATGCCTTCTTAATTACATAAGGATAAGGACCACATTTTAAATATTTTTCATTATGTTACTTTTTTACATGGTAACAATCTTGATAAATATTTGTTGAATGAATTAATAGGGAATATATTTTGTGACTTGGAAAAAATAATATGCAAGAGTTAAAATAATTAAAACAGCAAAAAAAGGTCACTACTGACTAAATTGAGAGAAATTAGTACATTACTACATAGCTTGGGGATGTACAGATTAACCTATATCTTTTAATCAGTTTGGTAGTATACATCAGAGCCTAATCACATTCATATATCATTCTTTGATTCAGTAATCTCACTTGGGGGATTTATTCTAAGGAAATAATCTAAAATAAAAAAGTTAAATGCGCAAAGATGATCATTGGAACATTATAATAATGAAAAAGCAATGCTCTGGTTTCTCTTCAGAACAAACAAATCTTAACAATGAAAAAGCATCCAGCAATAGGTTAATTATTTTATTCTAAAATCTGGATTAAAGGCATAGTTTGGATCCTGACTCCCTACCCCTAGCTGTTATCACCTTAGGGTGATAAACTACATGAGCTTTAATACCCTTATCTGTAAAATGGGAATAATAATAGTAACTACTTTATAAGGTTGCTGTGAGGATTGAATGAGCTATTAAACATAAAGCTCTTAGAACTTTGGAGTATTAAGCATTCATGATTATGAAAACGATTATATATCAAATGAGAAAATGGTGATAATTTTAAGTAAACAATGTGGTTTATATTTATATGTACATATACATACATGTGCTATGTAATCTTTTATAAAAGTTATAAAAATATTCTCTATCTATATTATGACTATGTCAAATTATATATCGATATAGAAAAGTACTGGCAGAGAACATGGACAAATAAAATTCATAAACAGATGGATTTGCAGGTGATCTCTTCATTTTGATAAATTGTGGTTTTACTTAAGTTTACAACAAAGAAGAAATACTCTAAACACTTTCAAGCAAACTTCATATAGAAAAGACTCAGAATTCCTACCTCTTTGTCTTGAATATTAGGGTCTGCATTATTTTCCATGAGCACTGCCATGCAGTTGATATATCCTCCATATGCAGCACACTGCAAAGGGGTTCTTCCTGCATAATCTTGCACGTTGGGATTGATCTTATTTTCTATCAATATCTGACAAACATCAGCATTTCCTCCCAATGCTGCCCAATGTAGAAGAGAATGTCCATCTTGGTCAACTAGATCTACCCTTGCTCCACCTGGAAAAGCAAAAATATAATCAAAATGTCTAATATAGATAGCATTTATCAAAAAGAATACAAGTTAAAAAAATAGTCCCTTAAATCTGTGATCCCCAACCTCTGGGCTGTGAACTGGTACCGGTCCGTGGCCTTTTAGGAACCGGGCCACACAGCAGGAGGTGAGCTGCGGGTGAGTGAGTGAAACTTCATCTGTATTTACAGCGGCTCCCCATCTTTCACATCACTGCCTGAGCTCTGCTTCCTGTCAGATTAGCAGTGGCATTAGTTGCGGGAAAACAAGGTCAGGGCTCCCATTGATTCTGCATTATGTTGACTTGTATATTTCATTATATATCACAGTGTAATAATAATAGAAATAAAGTGCACAATAAATGTAACGTGCTTGAATTATCCTGAAACCATCCTCCGCCAGGTCCGGGGGAAAAACTGTCTTCCATGAAACCAGTCCCTGGTGCCAAAAAGGTTGGGGACTGCTGCTTTAAATACTTTACTCTTATCAAATGCTTCCACATACATTGTCTACTTTAGATTTTTACAATAAGCCTGTAAATTGGTCAGGGTAGGAATCACTCCCCTTTACATAAAATGAAACAGGATCAGGCAGGTGAAATGACTGTTCTAAAATCAACTCCCAGAAACTGGAGCTAGAAGTAGAGCCTGAAGTTCCTGATGCCAGGTTGGATGCTCTTCCCTTCATCCTTCTACCCATGTGGCTCTTTGCTATATAAAGCTTTATTTCTAACAGAGCATGCAAGAATTCCTACCTTTTGAGAGTGACTTGTTAGGGGTACTCTCATTAACTGACCTTTAATAAGTGTCTGAATCACATCTTTGTGTCCCATCTCACAGGCTCGGAAAAGTGGAGTATGTTTCATGACATCAGTAGCGTCTACTTGAGCGTTATTTTCCAATAATAACTTCACTGTGCTGACATGGCCAGAGAGAGCAGCAGCATGTAAAGCTGAAAAGGAAGCAAAAGGAAGTGACAACTCCTTAACAACAACTTTCCCTTTTTATGATTCTAACTACGTATCTTTTCCTCTCTTGATTTCCTCATTATTTTGGCTAAAAGCAACCTTAGTCTTAAGGATCCTCTAGGTTATTTTTCACTTTTATAGGTTTCTACCTTCCTTCCTACTCATATGTATTAATATTAGTCACACTTCCTTCTACCTTTCCTTCTACCTTTCTCTTCTTGCTGTTTTCTTCCTTTCTATCCTGTTGGTTTCAGTTACTAGTTTATTATTTCTTTCTCTTTCAAGAGAGCATGAGAACAAATAACGACAAAGAGAAATGATTTAAATGGTGCAGGCAACTCTGCCCACCAACTCACTCAATAAGCATATGAGTGATCCTTGAGTGATCCACCCGCCTCGGCCTTCTGGAGTGCTAGGATTATAGGCGTGAGCCACCGTGCCCGGCCGACTGCATGTGTTTTGTGTTACATTGACTCCTGCCTACATTACTCTATGAACTGTTTGACTTATGCCATCACCTTTTAGGTTTGAAGGAGCCATGATAACACTTTAGAGGCCTGGACCAGTTCTAGGTATTATGGTTCTGTAACACCTTGAACAGTGTATTTTTCTTAAAGGGTAATCCATGGAGAAAAGGAGGGATACCTATAAAAATATAGAATTTTGGGCTGGGTACTATCATGATGCTGGGAGTTTAGCAGGGAACAAAATAGATAAGGTTACATTCTAGTAGGGGAAGCAAAGCAAAGCAAAACAAATCTCCCAATCAATAAAGTATTGGATAATGATGAATGGTATAACTAAAGTAATAAAAGGTATTTTGATATGTAAAGTGACTGGGGGACTACTTTTGATTGATGGTTAGAGAAAGCGTTGCAGGGAGCTGACATTTAATTTGAGACTTAGGCTGGGTGCGGTGGCTTATACCTGTAATCCTAGCACTTTGGGAAGCTGAGGTGGGAGGCTCACTTGAGGCGAGGAGTTCAAGACCAGCCTGGGCAACTGTCTCTACAAAAATGGAAAAATTAGCCAGGCGTGGTAGCACACACCTGTAATCCCAGCTACTCAGGAGGCTGAGGCAGGAAGATCTCTTGAGTCAAGGAGGCAGAGGCTGCAGGTATCTATGATAATGCCACTGTACAAACACAGTGAGACCCTGTCTCAAAAAACAGATAGATGGATAAAACCTGAATCATAAAAAATCAGAGAGTATTCTGGGCAAAGGGAACAGTTATTATAAGACAGGAATGACTGTGTGTGTTTAAGGAAGGCAAGGGTAGCTGCAGCACAGTAAGTGACAGCGAGGTAAGTCTGAATGGTAAAAAAGGCCAGATCACAAAATTGCCATATAAGTCAGAGCAATGGAAGACACTGAAGGGCTTTATTTTTTTAGATTTTTAAAAATGTTTTATTTTTTTAAGGACAGAATTTCACTCTGTCACTCAGGCTGGGGTACAGGGGCATAATCATAGCTCACTGTAGCCTTGAACTCCTGGGTTCGAGTGATCCTCCTGCCTCAGATTACTGAGTAGCTGGGACTACAGGTGCTACAGGTGCGCACCACTATGCCTGGCTAAGTTTTTTTAATTTTTAATTTTGTAGAGACGGGGGTCTCACCAGTTTCCCCAGGCTGGTCTTGAACTCCTGGGCTCAAGCAATCCTCCCATCTCAGCTTCTCAAAGTGCTGGGATTACAGTTGTGAGCCACCATGCCCAACTAAAAGGCTTTAAATGGGGTAGTGATATCATCTGATTTATGCTTTAAACAGATCATTCTAGCTGTTCTGAGGAGAATGTACTGCAGTAGATTAGACTACAAGCAGGGAAACCAGTTAACACTATTGCAGTAGACTGAGTGAAAAATGATGGTGGCTTGAACTAGGGTGGCAGGAGTGAAAAAGGAGAGAAACAAAAAGATTTAGAGTATGTTTTGGAGGTGGAGTCAACAGGACTTGCTGTATAGTCTGGAAATATGCATTTAAACAAATACCCCTAGTAATTCCTAGGCATTCTTGCGTTTGAGAATCACTGACTTAAATGGCTGAATGTTACATTGACCTAGACAAGATTCAGATGGGCATGAGCAACTTTAAATATTTGCAGTGCTATCATGTGGAAGAGAGCACAGAGTGGAACATTCAATTTGACAAATTTTGGGTCAGTATAAGGAAGAACATTCTAATAGAGTTAGTTTAAGATGGAGTTTGCTATATTTTGTAGCTTCTTAACCAAAGGCTAAAGGACAACTGGTGAGAATGTTATAAGGCAGATGAAAACATGATATTGATCTGTGATAATTCCATGATTTTCACATTTTATGAGCATAAGAACCCTTTTTCCATCCAAATGAAACTTTATAAAACACTCAACGTATAAAACGAGTAAAAGTTGAGTGGCTCTGACTAAATCAGAGGTGCAAGGTTACCCTATCTGACTGTCTACTCTCCGAGCAGGACTTCAGGAACTTCCATAGATATCTGTTGTTCCAGAGAACATGGTTTGGAAACCCTGGGCTAGATTTAATTTTAAGGTAACTTCTCATTCTGAAATGCTACAATTCTATGATGTGGCATCAAGTATGAAATAGATACTCTGAAATTATAGACAAATAATTTCAATGTCAAGTTAAAAAAGCAGACAAAATTTCAATTAAGTAAACGATAGGATTAATGATCATATTAAAGTTAAAGCCTTTACTATAAAATTGAATTGCCTAAAAACTCTTCTTTTAATAAAATAATTTGGAGAGTGTGGTAGTCTCAATATGGAGAGGGAGATTATTAAGTGCAGCAACTCCCCTTTGCTTTCTCCTTCGTAGGTTTCTACAAATAAAAAAACACAGTATTGAGAAACTCATCACTGAATTTTTATTCTGTTCAGTGTTATTGTACTGGTGAGTGAGTTTTCCTTCTCTTTCTGACTTGTAATTAGGATACAGTACACAAGGAAGAGACCTCCAAGTGGACACTGAAGGCTAAAAAACTTTATAACTCTTATCAGAGAAAGAGATTAAAAGCAATGTCTAGTAAGAGCTTGATGCAAGGCTGATTCCAAGCTTGGAAGCTTCTAGAGGCATGGGAGGTTATCTCTAAAACTGGTTGAGTCAGGATACAGTAATGCTACTGAAACCTGAGAAAAAAATCATAGTAAATGAGATTGGTGAGAATATACTTACGTGTGTGCATTCCTTAAAATATAATTCCAGGCCGGGCGCGGTAGCTCACGCCTGTAATCCTAGCACTCTGGGAGGCCGAGGTGGGCGGATTGTTTGAACTCAGGAGTTCAAGACCAGCCTGAGCAAGAGGGAGACCCCGTCTCTACTAAAATTAGAAAAAATTAATCGGACAACTAAAAATATATAGAAAAAATTAGCCGGGCATGGTGGTGTGTGCCTGTAGTCCCAGCTACTTGGGAGGCTGAGGCAGGAGGATCGCTTGAGCCCAGGAGTTTGAGGTTGCTGTGAGCTAAGCTGACGCCACGGCACTCTAGCCCGGGCAAAAGAGTGAGACTGTCTCAAAAAAAAATATATATATAATTCTAAATTTTTAAAACTGTAATTAATAACCACTAAATGTTAATATGCATAGTTTTAAAGTGCAGATTTTTTTTTTTTACACAAAGATAAATGATCAGAAGAGTTCTAATAATCAGGTCTAAGGAGCAACCAGGGTTTTAAACCAAATGCCGCAGTTTACCTGGTAGAAACATATGCTAATTTTAGCCATAATACTTGAAAGACATAAAGCCTTTGGAGTGATATCCTGACAAACCCAAACTTAAAAACTGAAGATCAAGGTCAAACAATATTAGATTAGGAACAATGATTTCAAATTATTATTTTATCAGTTTTATAGCTCCACCTACATTTTGGAACTTGAGTGAAAGCAAATTAAATCTGACTACAAGTTCTTACCTGTACCTCCGTATTTGTCTGCCATGTTAATGTCAATGTCAGATTTTAAACTCAGCATAGTCCTAAGGACATCATCACTGCCTTTCCCAGCTGCCCACATAAAGGATGTTCTTCCTTCCAGGTCTGAATCATCTTTTACTGAAGGATGTTTTAAAAATACTTTAACTGTTTCCTGTAAGAAAACTTGATTTAAAAAATTGAGAAAAAAGAGTAACATTTTCTGTGGTAACAAAACCACTATTTTATTTGAATTCCACTAAGAAGCAAGATATTTTACCCCTGCTTTTGAGTCAAATGAAATTATCTTTCTATGAATAACAAAAACTACAATTTCCATAGAAAATAACAATCCTCTGTACTTATATATTAGTTTTAGTTTCCGTAACACTTAAAAAGTGTAGCCTAACTCCCACATTCACCATCCTCAAAATTGAAAATGATCATCTCCAATCAAGCTTGAAAACTTTGTAGGTCACTGTTAGAGAGATGAAGACTCAGAAGTATTCAATGTTTTATTTATTTATTAATGAAAAAAATTAAAATATACATTTTCTTAGGCATTTTTCATACAGAGACCCATATATTCTGGCATGCCACCAGAGAAGGGTTTTAAAAATGGTTAATGTATTTAATGAATCCTGATTGATGGTCACTGAGAAATGCAGTATTCAATTCATTTAAACAAATATTTATTCAGCAATTCCTATACTCAAAGTCCTTCTTCTATGGAATCATATAAAAATTAGGACCCTTGACAATTCTATTAGTGCTTGACAATTTTAATGGGGGTTAATAATCCAGCACTCTAAATTGCCTCTTTCCTCAGAACTCAGATTCATAAAAAGTTTTAGGAAGATCATAGAGACTTTTGCTTGAATGGAGGAGTTTCAGACAAAAATTTCTGGAGGCTGTTAGCTGGTCAAAAATGTATAAAATGTTGACTCTCAGTATTTCACAAGAAGAATTCAGGGGCTCATCTAATACAGTCCCTCATTTTACGTATGAAGAAATTTAGGTTCAAAGTCATATAAATATTGGTGGCAGATAAAGGAATAGAACTCAGGGTTAAATCATAGCCCTCTTTCCACTGCTCTCCAGTTTTAAAACTATTTGCTCAGTTACTGAGGCATAGTAGCTTAGTGCTCCTAAGATCTCATGGATATGCTTATTCAGTATAAAGAAAAAAATTTTTCAAATAAAGAAATAAATTTGAATTTTTCGAATAAAGACATAAATTTTAAAAGTTGGTGATTTTTTGGTTTGTTTTCTTTTACTAATTTGCAAACATTTCTTTGTTGAGTATGTTTTTTTTCTTATTAATGAATGTTTGCAGGATTGTGTGTATGTGTGTGTTTCAAAAAGAGAGTTATGAATTCTCGTGAGTTAAAAGAGGACAAGGAGATAATGGGGCTTAAAATTGAGGTTAGAAAAATGTTCATAATTATTAAAAATAAACTCTGGAATTGGCATATTATCCAAAGAAAATATTTTAATAATAATAATAATAATCCCTTCTTTCTTACCTCCATTAGCACAATTATTTAATTATTTGTATCTATACATATATTAAATTTGGAGTCTAGGACTTGGGTTCAAGGTCATGGGCAAGTCATTTAATCTCTTGGAACCTTGGGTTTGTTTTAAATGTCTAAAAACATGGGATAAAATGACTTATAGGCTTGTGTTGAATTATGGATTGAGTTCTGATTTCCATAGATTGATTAGACTAGGCTAATTGAATTTCTTATCTATTTGTAACAAGAAAGAGCTTCTCCCCAAAATACTACTTTGTATTTTTCTGAAATGTTGGGAGATAATAGAAGATAATAGTTTGCCAAGCTTCTAGGTGATAAATTGAATACATTTTAGGAATGCCAACAAGGAAAGACGATAGCTATACTTGTTCTGAATACCAGAGTAAGAGGGTGTGAAAAAATATTTTAGCAATCTGAGTATTCAATAGAGCATTTGGAGAGGTCAGGAAGATGAAATTATACTATGCTGATGATACTATTATAATTTAATGAAACCAATGGTTTCACTATGCACATCTACGTAGATGGCAGCAAAATCTGTTTTAACGTGTGCCTCGCTGGATGAATCTCTGGTTCTTGGTGGCCCTTCATACTCGGGAAGCTGAAGTAGCCTAGACACTATCATGTTGCTGAGTAAACTGAAGACAGATGAGAAAGTGCTTTGTAAACTATAAAAGGCTATAAAGGAAGACCTATTAATATTTAGTATTTTTGGAAATAATAATTCATTTCTGCATTCTCAGATGTATAATACACATAATTATTAGCACTAGTAATAATAAGAACACATTCTATTTCTTGAGTACCTGCTCTATGCCAAGTTGTACAGTAGGTACTTGTCAAAAATTTTCTCTAATCTTTGTAACAATCCTGAAAGAAAAGGTATAATTATTCTCATTTTACATATGAAGAAACTGAGACTCAGAGAGGTTAAGAAACTTGTGTAAGGTCACATAGCTTTGAAAATTGCACAGACAGGATTCTAGCCAAGGTTTTTCTAGTTTCAAAGCCTTGCCACACTTCTTTCAGGACAATTACAAATTGCTGAACACTAAGATGTCCTTAGTGCTATAAAAGTAACAAAAAGATGAAGTACTGTTACAGTAAAGTAAAATGTTACACTGAACCTTAAAAGCTGTATAAGACTTTCTATGTGACTAACAACTTTACAAAAACTCAGACTACCACTTGTATTACAGTCAGAGCTAACAGCATGAACAATTGTTAAAAGATAACTGCTACACAAATACAGACAAATGGGTATATGTAAAGCTCGTGAAATTTGAATAAAGTCAGTGGATTGTATGAATGTCAATTTCCTGTTTATGATATCGAACTATATGCTATAATTCAAGTAAACTAGATGAAGGGTACATGGGATCTTATTGTATTATTTCTTACAATTGCATATTAATCTACGATTATTTCAAAATAAAAAATTAATTAAGAAAAAAGGGAATTGTCTTGTTTTACTTACAGCAAAGTTACTCTGAGCTGCATAGTGCAAGGGTGTTGCTCCTTGGCTGTCAGATGGGATAGTTCCAGACTTATTTCTTTCTAAAAGGAGATGGACAATCTGTGCATGGCCTGAAAAAAGTACACAAAAAGGTAGTTATCACATACAAAGTAAGTTAATTAATTTATTGTCTGTTTAAATGAAAGGAGTAAGAAAAATCACTAGCATAATGTACCATTCAAAATGGTTTCTGAATTCCAACCCCCAATGTAGCTTCTTCTAGCTTCTCACTAACATAATGATACAGGGCAAAACAAAGGTGAAAATTTAAAACACTAAAAACTTAATGCTTCAATCAAAAAGGAAATGACATTAATTATAATTGTCAGACTGAGAAAAAATTATGTTTTGTATACCCTCATTGCATTTCCTGGCTTCACTTTACAAAACTGCCTGTAACAAAGGAGGGAAGGTGCTTCAGAGCCAGGCCTCTTAGCCTTCACTGTCCCTAGTCTCAAGTTTCCATTGCCCAAACAACCAGAACTGCATGGCTGTTCTTTTCTACTATTCAGATGGACAAAGTATAATCTGTTTTATCTCTGAGGCCTCCTCTCCATCCCCTGTAATCTCCCTCTCCCAATATTTTGACATCTAGGCAGTGATTTCAAATCCCAGAAAGCAAGTGGGCAAGTATGATGAGGAGGTGGTAGGACCACTCTGCAGTGCATGCTGCAGGATGTGGTCTCCACAAGCAAAGAAACAGAGAGAAAAAAAATCAAAGAATGAACAAATCCGTTAATAATATATGCAGGAAACCTTCATTTCATACATTCTGTTGCTTCAGTGTATTGGACAACAAGGCAATGAAGAAGTAGCCATATTAGCAGAGCAAGGAAAAACTGCATGAAAGCCAGGCTGAAAAGTAATTTGAGTGGGAGTTGTGCTTATCTATCTGCTTTTCAGGTACGGTTTAAGACGGAGTTCTCCATAACACAAACGTAGGATCACAGACAAGCTATGCCATATGGGTAATCTAAACACATCTCATCAAACACATGTTTAAGGAATAAAGAGAAAAATTCAGTGAAGACTATATGAAGACATGCTACAGGACAGGGAAAAAGGAATACCATAGAGAAGACAAAGAGCATACCTCTGAAAATGATCTAGAGAACAATCCAGAGGAAAATTTCAGGAAACTGTTTGGCATCCTCAACTTAGTGCAAAAAGAGATGGCTTCTATGAAACAGAAACAGAATATCCTAAGAAGAAAACAGACTGAAATGAAAGGATAATGGAAAGAAGTAAAAAGGAAATAGGATGATATTAAAAGAAATATAAATAATAGAAGAAAATAAAAATGCAATTTAAAATACAATCTACATAGAAGGTAGAAAGAAAGCAGAACTTATAGAACAAAAAGTCAATTTAGTGATGTGGAGACAAGTTTGCCAAGTATGTCCAGAATCCAGAGGAAAATGAAAAAGAATGAAATGAAACACTGACATGAAGTCTAAATAATAATTATGACTCTGACTAAAAAACTAAATGCAAATACAAAAATCATTTTCAAAAAAGACAATGCATAATTTAAAAACTAAAATCAAGATTATAATAACGGGGGAAACATCAGATTATATGAACAAATAAAAAGCAATGGGTACAAGTATGTTAAATCCTTTATCTTAAATAGGTGGGAATAAATAGATACTGTTTTGCTCTTGGCTCTGAGTCAGGCTTAAAACATTTTTGATAAATTTACAAGTAACCACTAACAGAACCTATAAACACTCCTAAAAATATTAGGCAATTCAAAACCAAATAACAGCAAACCTAATCCATATACCAAAAGGCAGAAAACAAAGGAAACAGGAAGAAAACCAAAAAAATTAAGAAGAAACCTGAAAACACTAATAATGGAGAACAGAATAGCAAAAAAAAAAAAAAAAGACCAAATTATTTATCTTATAACTATGACTATTAATGGGTAAAAATCACTAAAATAGACTCCTTAGATTGCTCCCCCACACACACAAAATCTGACACATACACATATAATATACACATGTATACACTCTCTCATCTAAAATAGTGATTCCCAAAAAGGTTAAGTAAAAGGTATGTCAGGAAAATATCAAGAAAAAAATCATAGTATTAGCATAAACATAAAGTTAAAGCCTTCCTCCCACAAAATAAAGACATTGTATGTGAAAAGAGGATTATGTTCCATTTATATGTTGTCAATGAATGTTCATTACTTTTATAGCAAATCTTAAGAATTAAAACATAATGTTGAGGCTGGGTGCAGTGGCTCACGCCTGTAGTCCCAGCTACTCAGGAGGCTGAGGCAGGAGGATCGCTTGAGCCCAGGAATTTGAGGTTCCAGTGAGCTATGATGATGCCACTGCACTCCAGCCCAGGTGACAGAGCGAGACCCTGTCTCAAAACAAAAACCAAAACCATGATGTTGAAATTAAAACTAATATTTAACAGAATAAGTTTATATGACTAGAATTTAATTTAGTTTATAAAATAATGCAATATATCAATTAGAAATTAAAATAATTAAATAGGAGGTGGAAGCCAACAGGGAAAGAGAAATCACAGAAATGTCCCTATAGTCATGCAGTTCCTTCTCCTGTTGATCCTTTGATTCACATACAACTCACCTAGTAAAGCTGCCCAGTGAAGTGGGGTTCGAAATAAGTTATCATAAGATGTTATATTGCAGCTTTCGTATGAGGTCAAGACATCAACCACTGTCACATTCCCGTCAGCAACTGCAAAGTGAAGAGGTGTTCGACCTTCATAGTCTTGCCAGTTCAGTAAAGACTCTGTTGGAGCAGCATCCTATTTTTAAGGAACCAGAAACTTCAGATATACATGGAATCCTCAATAAATTACATTTGGCATAAGTATTAACTGAGCAATTTTTTAAACAAAATCTCTATGTTCTCTCACAGCACAAGTAAAGTGATAAATCCAGGAAAAAATCCTTTAAATTTAAAGAAAAATCCTTTAAATTTAAAGGAAAAAATCCTTTAAAAATTTATTTTCATATTTCATTGTAAAAAATATGGAAAAGAATATAATAACTACCACATACTGACTATCTAGATTAAAAAGGTATCAACATTTTGCCTAATATGCTTTTGTTTTTGTTAGGGATTCAGCTAAAGCTATATGTTTTATACCTTTGTACATATGCATGTACCTATAAACAATACATAAATTTTGTATATGTGTTTTTAATATTTACATTATGGTGATATACATGTATATCCTTAGACAACTTTTTCTTTCAACACTATACTTTGGGTATCTACATTGGTACTACTTCAATTGTTGAAGTATATGAATAAACCATGATTTATTTTATTTATTTATTTTTTTTTTGGGAGACAGAGTCTCACTCTCTTGCCTGGGGCGAGTGCCGTGGCGTCAGCCTAGCTCACAGCAACCTCAAACTCCTGGTCTCAAGCAATCCTACTGTCTCAGTCTCCCGAGTAGCTGGGACTACAGGCATGCGCCACCATGCC
>CAUYSK010107437.1:0-91014 GCA_963575035.1 Avahi laniger | reverse complement strand
TAACTAGAAGCCGTATAAAGAAATAGCTCCAGTAAAGGTAAACATATAATACAGGAGCAATTACAAAATCTGGTATATAATTTTATTTTGTAACCTTTTTCTACATGATTTAAAAAAGTGTAAAATATTATTAATCTATGTTACTGAATGCCCAATGTATAATCTTTTGTCAATAACAAATGGATGGGGGTAGACCTGTATAAGAACAGAGTTTTTTGTTACTGAAATTAATTTGGTACAAATTCCAATTAGTGGTTATAAGTTGAGCATGTCAAGTGTAATCCCCAGGGTAACCACAAAGAAAACATTGGGAACCAAAACATTTCACTACAAAAAATCGAACATAAAAGGCAGTACTAGAAGAAATGAGGAACAAAATGTTACAAGGCACATAGTAAACATGTAGCAAAATGGTAGAAGTCTCTTCTTATCAGTATTACTTTAAATGTCCTTAAATCAAAAGACGGACTGGCAGAATGGACAAATAAAAGTGATGCATCTATATGCTGCTTATGAGAGACATATTTCAGATCCAAATATAAAAATAGTGGGTCGGCATTAGCTCAAGCAGTTACTTCCTCACGCTGGACTTTCTATCCAAATATAAAAATAGATTGAAAGTAAAAGGATAGAAAAAATATTCCATGCAAATATTAACCAAAAGAGGGCTGGAGTGGCTATACTAATAACAGACAAAATATGCTTTAAATCCTAAAAGGTTCAGGGGACTATAGAGAATATTATATATTATTAAAAGATTCAATAAAACAATGATATGATTTTAAACATTTATGTACCTAATAATGCCCTCAAAATATATAAAGCTCAAATTATTGAGTATACTTTTGGTATAATATCCCTGGACTTCTTGCCAAATTAAATGTCATAAAGATTTTCTAGTGTTCTAAGAATTTATAGTTTTAGCTCTTGTTTAAACATTTGATTTATTAATATTTGGAGTTAATTTTTTTTGTATATGGTATAAGGCAAGAGTCCAACTTTATTCTCTTGCATGTGGATATCCTGTTTTTCCAGCACCATTTGTTGAAAAGATTCTCCATTCCCCACGGAATAGTTATGATATCCTTGCCAAAAATCAACTGACCACATTTGTGAGGGTTTGCTTCTGAACTCTTTATTCTTTTTCATTGGTCTTTCTGTCTTTATGCCAGTACTATGCTGTTTTAATTACCATAGCTTTATTGATAATGTTCCAGTTTTCTATATACTTTATGATTTTCTGTCTACTTGTTCAATCAGTGATTGAGAAAGGGATACTGAAATATACAGTGTGATAATTATAGATCTATGTCTCCTTGCCATTATATTAGTTTTTGCTTCATGCATTTTTAAGCTCTGCTAGGAAGTGCATAAACATTTAGTACTGTCACATCCTCTTGACGAATTGACTAATTTGCCATGCGAAATGACCCTCCTCTTTATTGCTGGTAATTTTTTACTCTAAAATCTTATATTAACATAATCATTATCTTTGCTTTAATTGGTGTTCTCATGGTTTAATCTTTTAATTTGAATCTATTTGTATCTTTAAGTTGCATTTCTTATAGGTGGCATATGGTTGAGCCATTTAAGAAAATCTAATTAGACACTTTTGTCTTTTAGTTGGAGTGTTTAGACCACTCACTGTAATTGTGGATATGGTTAAGTTTGTCTATTATCTTGCTATATATTTTGTATTTGCCCCACCTGTTCGCTTTTTCTTCTTTAGCTGCCTTTTGGGTTGAGTCTTTATGATTTACTTTTGTATTCTTTGTTACCGTGTTGTTTTAGTGTTTATTCTAGGGTTTATAATCATCTTTAACTTATCACTGTCCATCTTCAAGTAATATACCAGTTCATGTATAAGAGCCTTACATAGTATCATCTAATTCTAGCCTTCATGCTATTGTCATGTTTTAATTATGCATAGTTTTACTTTAAAAAATTTTTAAAAATTAACCAGTAAAAACTGTAGTTATGGCATACAATGTGATGCTTAATTATGCATATGTTCTAAACCCATAATGTACTCGTATTTATCATAATTTTAATTTAAAAAAGTAGCTTTACATTTTTTAAGTAATAGAAAAAATCATATTTACACACATAATTACTATTTCTGTTGCTCTTTATTCCTGTGTAGATCCATATTTCCATCTGTTCTCATTTTCCTTTGAAGGATTTCTTTCAACATTTATTCTAATGTGGATCTTCCAGTGATGTGATGAATTATTTTAACCTTACAGTGTCTGAAAAAAGTCTTTAATTTATCCTTTGGTTTGAAAGAAACTTTTACTGGGTATAGAATTCTAAGAGGACAATAATTTTCTTCCAGTTCTTTAAAGAAGTTGCTGTATTTTATTGCCAGTATTGTTTCTAAAGATAAATATGCTGTTATTCTTCCTTATCTTTTTATTTTAGAGTAGTTGTAGATTTACAGAAAAATTTCAGACACAGTACAGTGAATTCCCATATACCGCACACTGTTTCACCTATTAACATATAATGTTAGTATGGTACATTTGTCACAATTAATGAACCCATGTTGATATGTTAACTAAAGCCCGTATTTTATGCACATTTTTAGTTTTTACTTAGTGGTGTTTTTCTGTTCCAGGGTCCTATCCAGGATACCACATTATGTTTAACTGTGATGTTTACTTAGGCTCCTCTTGAATTTCTCAGATTTCCCTTGTTTTTGATCTTGTCAGTTTAGAGGAGTACTTGCCAGGTGTTTGGTAGACTGTCCCTCAGTTGGAATTTGTATGATGTTTTTATCGTGGTTAGACTGGAGTTTTGTGTTTTTGGGAGGAAGACCATAGAGTTAACATGCCATTCCATCACATCAGGTCAAGAACATGTACTTATCAACATGACTTCTCAATGTTCATGTTAACCTTGATCACAAGATTGAAATAGCATTTGTGAGGTCTCTCCACAAAGTTAAGCTCCTGTCCTTTAAAATATCGTATGCTTTGAAAAGAAGTAACTATGTGCAGCATATGTTTAAGGAGTAGTTGGGAGTTGGATTTCATCCTCCTGAGAGCAGAGTAGCTCCATAAATTGAGATTTTTCTGTGATTTATTATCTCCTATTTATTTATACAGTTTATTAATACTAGTATGTACTCAGGCATATTTTATAATTTGTGTTATAATCCAATGATACCAAACTTATTTTTGCTCAAAATAACAGAAAAACAGTTTTATTGGCAAAATAGTCTCAAAAAAATTCTCTCCCTCTTCTAAAGAGACTCGTATAATATGTGTATCAGTCCAATTAAACTTCTCAATTAATGCTTTCTCGTTTTGTGTAGTTTCTATTGCTATGTCTTCAATTCTCTACTCTTCTGCAATATCTGATCTGTCATTAATCCCATACAATATTATTTTACAATCACTGACATTGTAGTTTTAATATCTAAACATTACATCTGTGAATTTTTGTAGCTTCCATATCTCTACTTAACTTTTTGAACATATGGAATGCTATTTTATTTTTTAATGTCCTTGTCTGCTAATTCTAACATCTGTGTCAGTTCTGAGTTGGTGTCTATTGATTGAATTTTCTCCTTATAAGCATATTTTTGGCTGCTTTGTGTGCCTGGCGATTTTTGATTGGATTCCAGGCATTGTGAATTTCACTTGTTGGATGCTGGATATTTTTGTACTCTTAAAAATATTTTTAACCTTCAGGCACATATCCGAGATAGTTGTAGATATTGATTCATTTGGTATATTGCTTTTAAGATTTGTTAAGTGGTGCAAAAACAGTATTTGGTCTAGGGCTGCTAATTTCATACAACTGAGGCAAGACATTGGGTACTGTACCCAATGTTCTGTGAATTAGGAGGTTTTCTAGTTGAGCTGTTGAAAATAAGCAATATTTTTGGCTTTATGTGTATGCTGGGAACTTTTTTCCCCCCTCATCCTTTTGGATGATTCTTTCCTTGGCCTCAGGTGCTAATTAGTGTTCTGCTGAATACTCAACAGGGACCCTCTGCAGATATCTGAGGGTCCCAGAGCATATCTCTCCCAGTGCAGCTCTCTCCTTTTGGATTATCTGTGTTGTGAATTCTAACCACCTTGGTCTTTCAGCTCAGTTTCCTGATTTAGGGAATCCTTTCGAGCCTCTCTCCTACGCATGGCCTGAAAACCCTCTCAAAGCAATATACTGGGGCAATGGTAGGGCTCACCTCATTTGTTTACCATCTTTCAGAGATCATTGTCCTTCATTAGGTGATATGAAGTTTCTTGGAAAATTTTGTTTCATATGCTTTTGTCTTTTTTTGTTTGGTTTGGTTGTTTCAGACAGGAGGGTAAATCTGGTCCTTATTACTATTAATATATCTTGGATAGAAATTGAGCATCATCTTTTAAATGTTGGCACATGATACAGACTTTTAAAAGATATATTGAAAGCAAACAAAAAACATCTGGGGTTGCACTTAGCCCTTAGGTCATCAGTTTATGATCTCGGAGGTAGTAGATCACATGGACAGGCAGAAATGGCACTTTTTATATAATGTAGTGAGAGCCATGATAAAAGTTGCTATGGGAGCTCAAAAGTGAGGCTCTAAACCCATGCTGGGTATTGAATTACACTGCCTTTTGACACTCGAGCAAGCCTTGAAAACTTGGAAGATGTCATTCAATAAAGGTGGCATGGTGGGAGAAGAGGATAGTTCAGGTCAGAGGGTCACCACCAGTAAAAACACTAGTGTGGAGTTCTATGGCACAAGGTGGGAGCTACAGTTTGATTTTACCAAAGTGTAATAGACAAGGTAGAAATAATAGGCAGCCAACTCATGAAAATCTTCATATCAGGCTAAAACATTTAGCCTTTGTCTTGTAAGCTGTGGAGAACCTCTGAAGGTTCCCCTTTAAAGTTAGGGAAGTGTTATCAGAAAGATCCCTCTGGTGGCAGTGTGGAAGATAAGTAAATACTGACTCTAGGAAGACAAGTTAAGAGGTCATTATGCTATTCCAGGGAAGAGATGGTTGAACCTGAGCTATGATGTGGGGTTAGGGATGGACGTTTGAAGGGAGATAGGAGAATTACTTAAGATGTCCTGACATTTTACATTCTAACTTTATGCGAGAAAGTAAGGGAGAGGGCATGGACATAAAGTAAGCCCCAGGCCTTTGGCTAGAATTGCCACGTGAAAAATGCTGGAATAGACTGTTATGAGCTGTGGGTGGGGCAGGAGAGTTGGGGAAGTGCTGAGCTGGAGGTGGCTATGAGAGGAGGCTGTCTCTGAATCTCACTCTCATACACACATTCTGAAGTCCAGCCTGCCCTAGTGGTGGGATAAAAATCAGGTGAGGATTTCCTACCTGGTTCAGGAGATTGTCTCTTAATTAGACTCCCATTCACAAACCTCTGATTACAGGTTCTTTTATCAACAGTCTCTGCTAATTAGGGGGAAGCAGTTTAGAGCTGCCGTATTAGGTTGCACAGATTGTCTGTGGCTCTACTCAAGAGCTCCCTTCATATCACACAATACAGTGAATTTTGCTCTCTGGAATTGGACAGCACATACCCTCAGCAGCTGTACGTGGTGGTGGTTGTGGTGTTATAGAAAGAGGTTGATTGTGACTCTAACTGGACCACTTACACATTGGGTGATCTAGGTCGAGTTACCTAACTTTCATGACCCTCAGTTTCCTTATTCAAACTGAGTGTGATACTCAACTTACAGAGCTGACTGTGAGGATTAAATGTGTTACAATTTTTAAAAGTAGTATTCATATTTTACCCCATATTTTAAATCTCTTTGCTATTACTTTGAAGATTTGATCATAGGCTTTGGATGTGATACATTTGCTCCATGGCAAAGGTGGCTATGGCCAAACTAAAGTAGGAAAAAGACCAAATCCAGATTCAGAACTTAAGGACTGACAGGTGAAACCAGATCTTATTTCTTCCTGCTGTTGCGTTCCCTTTCCCCAACCATCTGTTCCTTCTCTTCCCAAAGCTTCCTAAAGGGCTTGGGCTGGGTATAAAACTCAGAGCCCAAGGATCAGGCAGTGGTTATTAACCTTGGATGCACATTAGAATCACATGGGGAGGTTTAAAAAATACTGATGTCTGAGAGCTGCCCCACCTGATTGTGGCGGCCTGGGGTACAATTGGCCTCTGGGGTGGTATCATCTGAGCTTTTGAATTTCCTAACGCTCACTTGATTCTAATATGCATCCAGGGTTGATGAACCCCTGCCCTTAGCCTTTGCATTCTACTGATTTAATGGAGGTGAGAATTAAAGTTGGGGCAAGAGAGAGAGGGTTTGTTTTTCTTTCTGTTTTGACATTAGTGTTTGTTGTTTGGGGAGGTTGAGCTTGGAACATAGGTATAAAGATTTGAAGGGGCTGGGGGAATAGGCTTTTTAAGCTGAGCTTTTTATTTTTACAATCTTTTCATGAGAAAAATGTTGAAACGTATTTATGAAATGCATGAATAAAAAACCACTGTTTTCAAGATGAAAATTGGCAGCTGATGTCTCCCTTTTTGCTGTAAGGGTGACTAAACGTATTACTACATTGAAAATTATTCGGTTCACGAGAAGATAAGAAATCAGTACATGGATTAAATAGCATTGTCAGATTTTGCAAATACACATTTGAACTTAAGATAAACAAAGATACAGTTTTAGTGTAAGTCTGTCCCGTGTGTAATGTGGAAAAAACATCTACTAAGTTATTTATCTGAAATTCAAACGTAACTGGATGCTTTGCATTTTTTTTTTTCTGGCAACCCCAGGGTAAAACCACTCAGTGAATCTGGGAGAAGAACCCTGGAGCAAGTAAGGGTGAGCTGCTCTAGGAATCAAAAGTCATATTTTGACTATAATCATAAATGGGTTGCCATTGGCTTAGGTTCTTGGGATTAGTATGGCTTTGAAAGAAAGAACTGAAAACTAAGTAGCCCACAAAGCTGTTTTAATAATATGCTCTTGTACAGTGATACAACACACATGCTTTCCCAAAGTTCTTTCACGATGCATTCTCTCACTTTATCCTCCAAACCACCAGAAGTTTAACTCATATTAGCCACAGTTTGATGTGGAAATAAACCAAGGGCTAGAGAAAGAGACTGTTCTGAAGTCATCAATTAAATCAAGACCTAGGATCTATTTTTTTTCCCCTACTTCTACTCCATAGTCATCTCTAGATGTGGACTGAACCTTTTAAAATGTGCCTAGGTGTTCAGACTGTGTGTGTGTGTACCATCAATAGTAGAACCAAGTAGTTAAGAATGTGTTAGCTGCCCTAGCAAGGGGGTAAGAGGTTAATCTACTTACTATGTTCCTAAACCTGTGAGTTCAACACAGCCCCTTGCCCATTCCCCCTTCACAGCTGAAGTAGAACAGAAATCAGCCTTGGGCACCACAGCCCAAATTGGAGGCAGTTCACTGGTCATGCTCACTTCACTTCCTTTCTTCTCTGTCACTGCCTCTTTGCCTTTTAGCCCTTGGTTTTATCTCCCACCTCTGACCCCATGAAGACAGATTTCAAGTTCTCGAGTTTCACTGAGATTGTCCTCTAGAAGCAAGTTGACTTGTTCTTCCCCTCCAATTCTCCTGTTCTTGCCATCCCTACTGAACTCCAGTCCCCTGGTCCCCAGCCTACTCCCTGACCACACCACATGATTCTAAAGCTATCCTAAAACTTCCAAAAATTTTAGAAGAAAATGATGTACTGGAGCCCAAATTGTCCAAATGTCAAGTAGCTTAGTCAGGTAGAGCCCTGGAGACTGAGATGTTGAATGGGGTAGAGTTGGGACAAAACTCAATGCCCCTGGGCTGTATGATAATCTGCTGTTACAACATTCTTTCTTTCATTTGCTGAATTTTCCATTTCACTCTGTAAGGCTGAGGAGTTTTAGAATAACGTGGTGTGGTTAGATGGGTGGAAACACCCTGGCTAAAAGACTAGTTCTTCCTCCCAGTTAAGTCAGGCTGATTCTTCATCACAGGGTAAAGTCCAAACTGCTTAGCTTGTCATTGAAGGTCCTGCCCAGGCTGGTCCCTGCCTGCTTTTCCATCGTTATTCTCATATATGTCATCTGCTTACTCCTGCTCATGGAACACTCTTCGTCTTTCACCTTCTCCAAGTTTATTCCTGTTTCTGGAATAGGCTCCTCCTTTCATGCTGTCTACACCCTAAGCCATCTCAAGGCCCGGCTCAGATGTCACCCTCTCCGTGAAACTTTTCTGACATCCTCTGGTCTAGGCCATTTTTGTCTGCACTATTCTTTGAAGATTTGTTATATACTAGGAATGATACTCAAAACACTGAGCATTAATTGATTGTAATGACTGCTGCCCACAGTGCTAGCTCATGGTTCCAAAGGTCCCCTCTGTGCCAGATCTTTCCTTTTGATTGCTAGGCGATGAGGAGGTCTTTGGGCCCTAAGGGGCGGGGCTAGAGTGGTCAGAATGGCAGGGAGCACAGAGGTGAGAGTGCTTTGGGACAGATGCCATTTTGCCACCCAGAATAGAGGTGTTCCAAGATTTTAACAGCATTCAGATACCAGTGTATACCAGATTAATGACGTTTGTCCACATATTGTCTTATTTTCTTACCCAGCTTTATGTGTACATTTTACATGGTCTTAGCACTAAAAATTTATTTTAGAAATTGTCTAGTCTGGGGTTCTTAACTTAGGGGTCTGTACCATAGACACAAAGGGAGTTGATGGAGTTCAACAGATTTTCAAAGGTACACCTAAGGCAGAAAGGATTAGGAACCCCTGGACTCTCCAACACTTCCATTTTCAGATTAGGAAACTGTAGCTGGCTGAGCTTAAGAGCTCTGCATGCAGTAGTTTTCAGGGACACGTTTGCAGTGGGTGGTCCAATTCAAGTTCCATTACTGAAGATACCTGTAGGGTGTTCCGTGACATCATGTTGACTGTATGTTTTCTTCTGCAGAGTCCCTCAGGGGCTTGCCTAGTTGGTCAGAGCATTTGGTAGGGTGGGCGTGGGGAGCTGGTGGAGACAGTAGCTGTTCTTAAGGCAATAGATGAAGTACTTGCTGTGATGTCGTGTGGAGACTTAGCAAATTTACTAGGAGAGGAGTTCAGAGTTCCCAGTGCACAGCATCTAAAATGCATTGTCAGACCAAGGAGAAGGGGTTGAAAACAAATAGTAATAATTTACTGAGTATTTACTGTCCAATGGGCCCTTTGCATGTATCAAGTTATTTAACCTTTATGAGAATCTTATGAAGTAGGAACTGCCATCCCCACTTTACAGATGAAGAACTCAGGATCCAGAGAGGATGGGTGCTTTGCCCAAATTCCTACAACCAGGAGAACTAGGATTTGAACCAACATAGTTGGGCTCCAGTGTCTTCACTTCCAGCTACTACCTCATGCTGCCTCTTAAGAGTTGGGCTGTGGAGCCAGGGAATCAAACGGGGGCAAATAAGTGGGTGCTTTGGTTGGGTTGGGGGCTCCATGAGGTGTTGATGCCTAGGGCCAAGCTTCACATGGTGTGGTGCTGGAGTTCTGGACTGGTGTGGAGGGCAGCCACAAGGTGGACAGAATGTCTTAAGAATCCAAAAGCAACTTGCACTATGATGTTTATTCATCCGTGTTTGTAGAGCCTGTGTTGGTGCTGGGAACAGGAGATGAACCTCACACCTGGTACTGAAGACACTTGCAGATTTTTCCAAAGGAATGGAAAATTGAGAATGTGACAGTTTATCTTTGGGGCTGTGCCCTCCCCTTTCTGAGCTGTTCCTCCTTTCTCCCTTCTGGGGTCCAGTGCACTCATCCTCGCTTCTCCTCGGTCAAAATTCTCTCAAGAAGGCAAGGGAAATTCTTTTGGACTGAGGTGTGCGTAGCTGAGGGGACATAAATGTTACCCTTCCTGGATATTATTTTAAGCGTATTTTTTCTAGCTCTTCCTATGCCTCCGGGAGAACCACGTGGACAGCATGACTTGCAACTAAGCTCAAATGTTCCCGTCGCATCTTCTACCCATGTCAGGGCCTCTCCCCTGGCCTCTGCTTTGCCTGCTCTTTGTGTCTGCATTCCCTTGGGTCTGAGGACATCTGCCTCTTCCCCAACACTGCCCGGTGGCTCCCTCTCTCCCCAGGCCTTATTGACATGGGCTGGGCAGGGGGGCTGGATTCAACAGGTGCTATACTGGGTTGACTTGTGTTGGGGCAATTACATAAAGTGCTTGGGCCTGGGGAGAGCCAGGGGACAAGTGTGACCATTCCTAAGGTCCCACCATGCTCTGGACTTTACATACCTTATTTATGCACCCTTCCCAATAACCCCATGTGGCCAGTATTCATGACCGCATTCTCTAGATGAGAGAATTGAAGATTGGAGAGTTGGAAAGACTTTGCTGAAGTTCACACAGCTAATCGTATGGCAGAGCCTGGTACTCGGTCTTTGGTGGCAAAGCCTGTGTGGGCTAATTCCCCTGCCCTGGAGCAGCCAGAAAAACACACAAAGAGAAGAAATGCAAGGATAGAAGCAGAAAGTCCAAGGCAATTATAGTGAAGCTGGGGTGCCTGCAGCTTTTTATTTTTGGCGTCGGGTCCCATGGTTTGTGAGAGGGGTGGCCTGGTGCCGGGGGTACAGGATGGGTGGGCATCCCCCAGCTGTGCTTTGGTCCACCCCCTGCTGGAGGACCTGTTTTGCTTACAGTGACCACTTTACCCAGCTCAACTGCAGCCCCAGGGCACCACCTCAGCCTCAGCCAGCAGCTCCCCGGAGTTCACCTCAGCCTGTGCTGCAGGATCAGACAAAATGGGAACGAAAACTTAGCAAAAATGGCAGCCTGGGGGTTTAGGTATTAGCAATGTTTCTGTGAGCTTATGGATGGCCTCACATAAAGTGACGGGAGATTGGCCCTTGGATGCTCGTATTTTGGATTTTTTTTTTATTTTTTTACCTCCTCTACAGTTTGTTTCTAGGGAGAATGATAGGGCTCCTCCCCTCCCCTGCATTGCACACTTCCTGGCTGAGCAGAGAGGTGGTGGCTACAGATGGCTTGGAGGAGCCCCAGTGGTCTTAGGCTTAGTTCCTGAGCCTGGAAAGGGAGGGAGGATTCCAGCTCTTCCCTGAATGGCTGGCTCAACTCGGCTCCACTTCTAGGGCTCGGGGTGCTGGGTTGGGGCTCTTCTCTGCTTCTGGGCTTCAGGCAGCATCTTGAGACATGTATGGCTGAGAGAGAGGAAACAGGTGGACACCACGTGGGCTGGAGGAAGCCCAGGGTCACCAACCCACCCTGGGGCCAGGAGGCGATTGCTCCCTTAGGAGAATGGTGTATTAATCAACAGATCACTGAGATGTCAGGCAGCAGAGAGTGGAAAGTTAGAGTCAGGGCTTGCTAGGTTTGCAGTGAGGAACCGATTTAGCACTGGTCTGAGTCACTTTTCAGTACTATTACTCCTCAGCAATGAGTTGTATGTTGGAAAGAATTGAATGTGCTAATTTATGCCAGGTGAATTACAGTGTACTCCTTCTGAGGTGTTTTCCTGGAGTCATGGAACTTTACAGCTGGAAGAGACCGGTCCAGAGCCTGATGACGGATTGGTTCTCTGTCACGTTTGTGCACTCATACTATACTTAACGGAGAGGGGAAATGACTTGCTCAAGTTTGTACAGCATGTGAGGGCTGGGGGAGGCCGGGTCCCAGGTAGCAGGTACCCTTCTCCATGGGGGACCCACTGAATTCTGTGCTTCTTGGAAACACTTGTCAAAACATGACAAAAGCTGAGTGGAAGGACAAATGTAAACAATGTCACATATCACATGTTATTTTCCTATTGACTTGTTAATTTTAGAGATCATTTATCTTCTATGTTGTCTTTAGAATTGATGAACGTTGAGATTTCTAAGCCTTCTCCCTTAGCTGCTATGCCAGGCTTTTTCTTTCTTTCTATTTTGCATTTAATACTCTACACACCTTAAGTGGCCTTAGAGGGTCTATGTGCTTGTTGGGGGAAAACTGTGTGATTTGATAGAAAGAGAAATGGATGAGGAATTAGGCAGTCCTGAGGTTCAAATCACAGCTACTGATTAGCTGTGTAACTTGGGACTGGTTACTTTATTTCTCAGAATTTGTTTTCTTATCTGTGAAATGGGCAATAGGAAGGTACCCCCTCAATGGGTTATTCTGAGGATTAAATGAAATCATGCATGCTCACTATAGCATCTAATATGTAGTAAACCCTCAATAAAGGTTATTGGTACACTGTTTAAATCTTAAACTGAGTACTTAGCATTAATTTTCTTTGCCTTTTCAGGATATTATGTTTTCACCATAGAACCCCCCTTTTTAAAAAAACAAAAGCCATTGCTTTGTAAAGTGAGTATTCTTCTATTGGCTTATATAAGTGGAAATACACATCTGTATTTTAAATCAGATCACCTGGTGTTTATAGCATCTCTAGGGTATACAAAGGACTTTCACATGAGTTTTGTTTAGTTTTTTATAAGCTCATTAATTTTCACAGCATTCTTATGAGACAGGAATTAGACATATTGTTCATGAGTTAATAAAAGCACAGAGAAGTTTAGGCACTTGTCCAACATCACAGAGAGAAGTCAGTGGCAGCCAGGAACAGTATCAGCATCTCCAGGCTGCAGACCCGGTGCTGGCATGCTCTCTCCTGACTTACGTGCTTGGCATTTGCAGGTGTATCTTTCTTCTCCAGTTGGGTTTTGCATATCTTGTGTCCTCGGTAGTCATGGGAAGATCATGGGGGTGCACTTATAGACTATCAGATATTGGCCACCCCTCCCTGTGCTGGCCTCGATTAGACAAGCAGGGACGGACAACTGGAGCCCACAGTAAGGAAAGACAGAGTCCATAGTATCCTTTAGTTTGTACTCCACAGCCAAACGCATTTCAGGCATTGGTGAGGTGATGGTGGTGGATATTTTGGGGACCAGTGGTGCCACTCCGTGTTCTTAAAATCACATTTTAAAGGTGGGGACCTTTCTGCCTCTGGGTGAGGGTTACTGGTAGAACCTATGGCGTCAGATTCTGGGCTCTGATTGTTTTGCTCTTATGGTGGGCACAAGCCTCCCTTTGGCAGAACAACTCTGCTCTTCGATGGCAGCCTTGGGTTGACTCCAGAGTGACTGGATGGCCACATGTTCCCATAACTTGTCTCCTTGTTAGCTGTGGCCATCTCAAGCCCTGGGTGGACTCTCAAACTCTTCCTCTTCCACTTTCTCTGACAAGCTTTATTGTCTTTTCCTGCCTTCATGGATATTTAGACTTGGGACCAGCTTTGACTCTATTTTGGCGACCTTAGCTGTGTTTCGATTACCTTCTTTTTCTTTGCTGGAAGCCTAACTTTGCACCATCTCTGATTTTGGCTTCAAACACCTGTCTTGATGCTAACTGCTTAGTTTTGTCCCTTCTTGCTCTGAGATAAGGAGGAAGAGGGTAGCACCGGTGAATAACTCAGAGGTTTCCTATAGGAGGTAGGAATTGAGCTGGGCCTTGAAGTTTGAGTAACATCCCAACAAGTGGAGTTGGGGAAGGGGCCCTCAGGCAGCAAGAACAGAAAAGAGGGGGCACAGCCTGGTGTCATGGAACAGCTTGGTTTTTGGAGTTGGACAGAACTGGATTCAAGGTGCAAATGGACTCTGGTTCTTACAAGACATTAAGACCTTGGACAGGTTCCATAACTTCGCTGGTCCTTGACTTCCTTACCTGTAAAATGGGGACAATACAACGTCTCAAAGTTTTTGGAATTAAAGAGTACATGTGAAAGTAGCTAGCACAGAACCCCTGGTATGCTCTCAATAAGTGTTGATTTTTATGTCATTTCATGCTACCTGTGCTTCTGGTTTACTTGAGCAGGGAGAAGGAGCCAGAGAGTGGAAAAAGCTCCTGTTTCTGCTTTAACCTCCAGCTTGGCCAATTGCTCAATGCTGAGCAATAGGAACACCCCCTCCACAGGTGTGCCTGTTCCTCTAGGGACTGGCCTTGAGCTCCCTGACTAGCAGAGCTTGCACACCGGGCTAATGCTAACTTATCCTGCCCTTGTTAAAACTCAGCCTGGGAGTGTAAAGTGATGTCAGCTCCAGTGTCCCTTATCCTCCTCCATGTGGTGGTAAATTCCAACTGTGTCTTTGTGATCTCACACAAGACACTGTTATGGAAACCCTTGTATTATAATATATTGAGTTCAGGGAGACCCTGATGTTGGAGCAGCTTGGACTCATTTGCTCTTGTTAATCAGATGTGCTTGTGTAAACCTGCCTTGTCCCAGCTCAAGAGCCCAGGAGCCTTGTCTTATCCCAAGAGCCTTCTTCAGAAGACCTTACTTAGCACCCTCACCATGTCCATCTTGCTGCTAATTGTGGCTCTTTCTATATTTACCCATCATCTGCTGTGCTTTGGGTTTTTGGATCTCTGCTCCAATATTTCCATCTCTGGACTTGAACGTCTGCTGACAAAATATATTCATTGTCCTTGGTCTTTAATTGTTACCTTCGTTCCTTATATTTGCTCTAGAAGCCTCACCAGGCACCATCTTTTCTCTTTAGTGACTGAAACTGCAATGATCACAGCTCAGGCAGTAACACTTAGGTTTCTGGCACTGGATGTCCAGAATTCTTTAATTTTATCTTTAGTTGAATTCCTGGATCTCAAACTCTTTATAGGTGAAACTCGCCACCCACAGCTATCCAGCCTGCCAGAAATGCCTTACTGGAGTTGCTTCTAAACTCGAACTCCAGCAGAGATTCCGATTCGGAAGGTTGGTTAGGGAAGGGGCTTGGGTGTGTTGAACTACAGGGAAGTGGAGACTAGAATTCTGCCTTGAATCCCATGTGCTTCTGATGCAGGGAGTTTGTGGCTCAGACACCCTGAGCAACACTGACCAATACTGAGGTTTCTGCAAGTCCCACTTTCATATAAAGGGAAATGTCACATCGGCCAATAGAGATTTAAAGTCACGAGGTTTAGGACCAGGTAAGAATGACTTGTTTTAAATTAGAGCTGCTTTGGAGCTGGAGAACAATTTAATTTCTTAATGAAGGTAAACATTCTCTCCCTAAGTTTGTCTACCCTAAGTATTTTGCTTGATTAGCCGTTTCTACAGAGGGAACTCCCAGGTGAATTTCAGGCCATCCTTTGTTCAAATTAAATTAAATTAAATTTTGAATGTGTTCAGGACCTGTGCCTGGGCTTACAGAGTATAGAGTGTATTCTAATGAGGCCCCATTGTCATTTCCCCACTCCAATCCTTGCCCTTAAGTTGCCCCACACTCCAGCCGGCTCGCACTAACTGTTAGTAACGTCTTTTCAATAAGTACTCCATGGGCGATCTTTTTCTGAGCTATATTTTTAGAGGAAGAGATGAAAAGGAGACTGGAGAATTAAAATCAAGATAAGCAGTCTCTCCACTGGAATGTTATTAAGAGGATGTGGTCATTTAAAAGTACTTTCTCCTCTTCTCTTCAGTGTTTGACATCTGAAGTCATAGAAGATGCTATCACCCCTTGCTTTATTAACATGGCTAGAGTCACCTGTTTCAAAAAGCCCAGGAACATTAACCTTAAATGAAAAGAGTGGCATGAAAGGAAAGATAAAGGGAAACTGGCTTTTGGCAGCTGGAGACGCCAGCTCTCAGCCAGGTCCCTGCAGCTACTCTGTTAAGAGGCCCCATGAATTTATTTTACAGGGAGATCATTTCCACTATCTCAGTATACTGAGGGCTGTCATTGTTGGGACAAGATTCAGAAATTCAGTTAAGTTATATAATATGCTGCTCTTCTAGGAGAACATGAGAAGGAGGGGGGTAGTAAGTTAGTGAAAGGGGGTGGGGGATTAGACCCTGGAGATGATCAGAATTGGCTTGCTTTGGGGCTCAGCAGGACTTGCCGAGAAAGGTCAAGAAGGGTTCAAGAGAAGTTGGACCGTGGATCCATGCACACTCTGGCCACAGCCATTGAGCCTGAGGCCAAGGGCATGGCTGGCAAGGCAGAGCTCTTTTGCAGGAAAGGTGAGGGGAACCCGAGCTGGGGGTATGGGCTTCACTAAGCTGGCAGAAACCCTAGAGCAAGGCACTGTTGCTAATTCCATTTCTTTGAGCCCTTTTGTTTCTTGTTACAGATTTAATAGTCCTAAAAGATGGGTGGGTAGGGTAGGGTAGTCCTTTTTGGGTGTGGTGACCTTACAGCCCAGCTTTTATGAGAGTGCACATTCCCAATGTCCTCCTGCATGGACTTTATAGTTTCCTTGTCAAGCCGTATGTCCTGACTTGGGGGTTGGGGACCCTTGGGCTTGGTTTCTCTGACAGCATATCAGAGTGGCTTTGGGGTCTGCAGATCTTCATACCGAGGTCTGATACTTCCCTTCTAGTGTCTCCAAGGCAAGTGATTTTAGTTCATTAGCATATGAGAATAATTGCTTATTCAGTAGAGTAATGAGGACTGAGGAATCTGATCAAAAGTGGGACAGCTAGTTCTGCTCCTGTTTCTGATCAAGCTGCCTTGCAAATGGCCACTTTGGTCCTAGAGCCAAAGAGTTGGGGGAGGGGGCAAAGACCAGGTGTGAATCTATTCTGCCATCCGGGAAGCCAGCTCAAAGCCTGTGTCATCATGACAGCTTCAACATTGCAGAGAAGAAACGGCAAGTTAGCACTCTGGCAGGAAATGCTTTCCAGTCACTAAAGATATAAGACGACAAACTGTTATTTTGTAGGGGTGAAGGTGGACGTTAGTCCTGGACTGTGGTTGGTGTGGAGCCTGGCATTTAGGAGGAGCTGGGTCATGGTGTTACATGTTGTATAAATTGTCTTTGACCTTGAGTTGTGTAATTTTAGCCATTTTCTTGGAAAAGGCACATATAGCTAAATATTAAAATCATTGGATGTATATACGAATAGCTGGTAACATAACAAAGGAACTTGCTACTTAATGAAGCCTTTTGTAGAAACATGGTAAGAACATGGTATCAATATTTTGGATCATTTAAGGTCAAACTAGAATAGTAGTAGTGACTGATTTTGATTCTTTAAAATTTTACTTTTATTACAAAAACATTTTATCTTGTAAAAATCACGGAAAGAAATCCCACTCAAACCCAAACTCAAAATAAGTAACTCTATGAAACAAAGATAATCACTACCCACATTTTATATTAATATAACTTTGTAGTCTTTTTTTATATGCATACCCATATATACATATTTTTACAAAAGAGGTATCACACATTTTGCTAAGTTCTTTTTTCACTTATATGTATATGTCTATAAATATTTTGTATCCTCTTTTAATTTTTTATTTTTTTGAACCTGCATCACTGGCAATTGTTTTGTATCCTTTTTAATGATTTCTCTATTGTCAGACATATAGATTAGTTTGTACTTTTTTGGTAACAGAAAAGTTTCTGTGATAAACTGTTGCAGATGCTTATTGGCTTATACTATGTTTCTAGAAGTAAAGTTTCTAGGTCAAAGGATTCATAAAATTTTACGACATTGTATAGGTTTTAACAGAATATCACCCCACAGGTATTTCTATTTTGCATTCCCATCAGTAGTGATTGAAAGTTTGTTTATTTCAAACACTGATCAACTCCAGAAATTGTTAAAAAAAAAAATCTTTTCCAATTAGACTGTTGAATGTATCTATCTTGAGCTTTTTTCATCTGCAACGGCCAATTGTATTTGTTCTTTTGGAACTTGCTTTCATTTTCTTGCCACTTTTCCTACCAGAGTGTCTACTTTTGTAGATAAGAACTCTTTAGTATGTCTTATGTGTGTCTTACTGCCATTTCAGAACAATATTTTGTGGAAAGAGAATGACTATCTTTTAATTATGTCATATGCTCATTCAATTAAATTCAACAAATATCTACTGAGTAACTGTTGGGTACCAGGCATTGTGCTAGACAGTAGTATACAATTTTGAGAAAAGACACTTAACCTACCTCTCATATAGTCTAGGGAGGGAAGATGAACAAATCAATAGGCAATTTAAATTCTCTAATGGAATTTAACCAATAGGTGTTTTGGATGCATGTAGAATGGGCACCTAACCCATTTTTAGGTCGTTATGGGGGACTTCTTGGAGGAAGATATGAATTCACTGAGCCCTGAAGGATGAATGGTAGTTAGCCAGACATGGAGAAAGGTGTGTGTGTGTGTGTGCGCGCGCGTGCATACCAATAAGAGGGAATAGTATTAACAAAGTAGTATTGTGTAGTTAAAACAGTGGTGTTAACAGAAGTCAAAGAGTGCAAGGTAAATGCATGGAGTTACATATACCGTGTATGTGGCTGGAGCTCACAGTGGGAGCAGTAAGACAGGGGTTGGGTTGGTTAGCAAGAGATGAGGCTAAACAGTAAGATGTGACCAGATTACGTAGCATTTTATGTTGCATATTGGGCAGTGTGGATATTTTCGACTGATAGTCTAGCATTGTCATTGATGGTTTTCAAATAAGTGACAGGACAGTGAAGAATAGTGAAGGTTGGGAATGGATTTGGGGTTGGGGGCAGATTCCAGGTATTCCTGGAATCAGGGAGAGGATCCAGGAGGCCCTTCGGAAGATGGGGCCGAATGTGAATGTGGATAAACAAACAGAGCAGTAAAAACGGGAGAATCAATGGGTATTTGCTGAGAGGAGATGAGGAAAGAAGAGCCAAATGGTACCCATATTTCAAGAGGATGGAGATGCCATTCCACGAGTTCAGGAACACAGAGGAGGAATTGGTCTCCTTAAGAAATGAAAGGTTTGGAGACGACAGGTGTGTTAAGATTTTGGTGGTTGTCACACACCAGAGTGGATTTCTTCCAGTCTGATATGTGGATCTGAAGCTAAATTAAATTTTTAAGGAAAATACAGAGTTTTGGAGTTACTAACACACTGTGATTGAAATGTGGGAATGAACAATAATGCCAAGGAGACTATATAGAATGAGAAGAAAAGAAAGGCCCCAACAAAAAGCTGAGGAACTCCAATATTTAATAAGAAGGGAAGGGAAAGATTGAGAATGGAGCATTTAGAAGTGGTGTCAAGGAAAGCCTTTTGCAGAGAACAGCACGTCTATCAGCGCCAAATGGCACAGGTTAATCAGATGAGACAAGGGATACAAAGCTGCCTTTGGACTTAGCAATAAGGGTTTTTTTTTTTTTTTTGACCTTGTTGGTAGGCATTGAGTGCAGGTGGATGCGATTCTAAAGGGTTAAGTGTTGAATGGGAGGTAGGGAAATGAAGACAGTAGATTCAGTTATCTCTTTAAACAAGATTGGTTGTGGAGGGATGAGAGAGGGAGACAGCTGAAAGACAGATGGTTGTGAAGGGAAGCAAAGGAGGGAGAGGTGCTGACTCCACTGCAGGGATGAAGCAGGCTGATGTGGAGAGAGAATTCTGATGATGAACCTCTGAACGCTGGAGGACACTGCCAGAGGGGGAGACACAACTGGAATCTAGCATTCAGGCAGATTCACTGATCTGAGACCAGAAGAGAAATTCTGCACCTTTTACGATAGAGGAAAATGACAAAGGACAGGAATGGACGGGTTAGGGTGGCAGGGAATTGGGGGATTTGCCATGTGATGGTTTCTATTTTGTGCAGTGGGAGACAAGATTTTCTGCGGGGCATTGGAAGGGAGGTGGTTGGTGGGAGGTTTGAAGGAATTGGAGAAGGTTTTACAGTTGCTATGGAGAGTAGAAAAGGGAGCTGAACAGGAATGGATCAGAAGATTCTCAGGCAGCACTGAGGGTCCTGTTGAGCTTGAAGCTGACAAATTTTAAGTGACACCAAATCTGTTCATGGCATTGTGATTGTTTTTTTTTCTCTCTAGCTGAGAAGACAGACTCCAGGGTTGGATTTTTCCAGTTGAGTAGCAGAAGATTGATGAGGCGAGCTGTTTAGAGGGCAATGCAATAGCATGGCTGAAGTGATTAACTTTATGGGTTCAAGGTTGGGCAGGGAGGAGATGACGATAGGGCAGTTGAAACACCAAGAGAGAATGTAGAAAAGTCAAGGGATTGCAGGTTGGTGGAAGGTTAAATAACTTGGGGGTAGCGCATGTGGTGAAAATAAATAAGGAGAGATGCAAAAAACCTGTAGTCAGAAGGGGAGCTTTTTGGATTTCAGATTTCAGAATTGTATGTTTCAGAAAAGGGCAATATTCATCATACTTCACTGGTGTTGACATTGACAAGGACAAAAAAGGGCCAGCAACCAATCCAGCCACACTGGTGTGTACCAGGGTGTGGATATGGGAGATACGTGTTACCATTTTTGGAGCCGAGGAAGATAAGTTTGAACACTGGATGAATCACTCCCATGAATATTGAATTTTCCCAGATTTGCGATGTGACTTGAGAGTGAAAAGGAGAATCATGAGTCTGATATCAACATCATTGATGAGTGAGAGGCTATTCCTGTCCATGTCATTCCAAGGTATTTCTGAGATGGATAAGAGGAGAAAGTTTAGCAAGGTGTCCTTAAACCTTGGTTGGTCAGAAGCTCTAAAGGACAGTAGCAAAACGGTAGTCGGGAGCAGCATTGGGAAAAGTGGCACATGGATCCCCTTTGCCAACCTTGTGATTTGGAATAATTGTCCAGCTGGGAGGATGGCATGAGAACACTGTTCTTTGAGGAATCAAGTTTAAGACAAACTGGAAGAATATTAAAGAGGTTGAAGATGCAGTAGAATTTGTTTACCCTGAAATAGGCAGATGTTGGAAGGAGAGTAGTGGGAGATTGACTCAGGGGAAATGTAAAACCACAGGGGAGTGAGCAGACAGAGGCTTATATTTTGAGTGGTGACTTGGGATGACCAGAATATAAGGCACGAAGGGATTAGCAGGCTGCAGCGTTTCCAAATAATTAGTCCCAGCAGCCTCCTGATGGATAGAGGCTGGAGGGGAGAGGAGCTCAGGCCAGCGTGCAGGGAGTGAGCTGTGGCTTGCAGCGATTGTTTCCAAGAAATCCCAGGACAAGCGAGCAGGTTGTCATTGGAATTGGTTCCAGGGCTTTGACCACATGTTGGAAACAACTAGTCTCTTGTGGGACATATACTGTATCTGGTTTTCCTGCAGTAGAGTACACCTGCAGTGTGACTCAATTGTGCTAGAATTGAGACTAGCACTGTATCGAGGAGAAGCCACAAACCCTTTAGAACTGAGGCAGGTGGGTGGAGCAGAGATGCGTTCATTGGCGAGCAAGAATCTAAATGAGTGAGTTCTCTCAGCTCTGCTGCATGTTGGCCACCACCAGGCGCAGTGTCCAGAAACACATCAGTGCTCAGTTGACATTTATTCAGCAATCGAGCTATGAAAGTTATTTATAAAATGGAGTGATGTGTGTTACTCTTCTGATTTTACAGGAAATTGGTGGGTTGGGCTTAGGCATTATCTGACTCTGGCCCTCAAAGTTCTTCTGTGTTTAAAAAAAAAATCAAAGCCATGGGGATTGCAGTTCATGGCAGAGCTTTTGAACATAGGGAAGGAGAATTAGTGAGCTGAGGGATATTACAAGAATGACAATACAAGAAAATAAGGATACAAGGAAACATGGAGCTTGCTTTGCAGGTGGTCATGTATCCGAGCTCTCTAGTATGACTCCTTGCATACACTTAGCAAATACCTAAGTATGTGTGTTGCTGAATCTTTTGTTCAGATTAGCAGGATAAAGTAACAGCAACTGTGCACTTTCATCAGGGCCAGTGCTGGAATGAAATGTATTATGTAGTGTGGCTGCAGCTGGCATTCTTGAAGGAACCTGAAATGACAATTGGAATTAGTTTCTCTCCCTGCCATGGCAACATGGCTTCCATTCCCCAGCGTACCTTGCTGTTGTGTCTAGGGTCCGAGCCCCCTGTGGAGGGAAAGTCATGGATTAATTGGTGGTGGTAGAGAGAATTCCTTCCTTCCTTCCTTCCTGCACTCACAAATGCTTACTGCCTGCCAGCTTTGTGTTCAGTGCTGGGAACACGGGGATGACTGAGTCCTCTTCTTGCAAGCAGCCATCAGTGCAGTTTGCTACATGTTTGACCATGCTGAGAAAGGCTTTCCAGAAGGTGATATGGGCTTTGGCAAATGAAAAAGAGCTTGAGGAGACAACTGTTCATTAGAAGAAATTCATCAGAAGGAAGTATTCCTTAGAAGGAACTACCTGTGTGTAAAGGTAATATGCAAAGATAACAAGGCAGAAAAAGTCGCCATGTGTTTGGGGGAATGACGACAAGTTAGCATCACCAGAACCTTAGAGTGCATGGTGAAATGAAGGGTCCCCTGTTGTGAGGGGTTTAAACTTAAAGGCAAGAGACTTGATTTTTTTCTTTTTTTTGTCTTCTAAGCAGTAAGGAGGTACTAAAGCAAGAATGAGAAATTATTATGCTTATACTTTAGCAACCTCTGTAGTGGCAGTGAGAAGATCTCTAAGATGGATTGATTGAGGTACGCAAGAGTTAAGACCTTGTGGCTCAAAGCATCCTTTATGGAACAATAGCATTAGCATCACCTGGGAGCACTTTAGAAATGCAGACCTTTGGGCCTCACCCAGACATACTCAATCATTGTAACAAGATTCCCAGGTGATTTCTGAGATGCAGTGATTTAGGAGTGATGGGATTATTTTTATGCTATTCATGTGGACCCCACAGGAGGGATGACCTGAACTTTTCCTCTTGTACCACAGGCTCATAAGCCATTCCATGATCTTTTTGGAAAAGATAGAAATTTTAAAAATACATATTTCAGTAATTTGAGAAATCCTGTCCTTTTGGAGCCATGGTTTTTCAAAACGTTCTAAATTCATGGATTGTTAACAGGTTCAGGGAAGCGTGTACAGGAGACTACTATACCTGTGCTATTTTACTTCTTAAGCTTGGTGATGGGATGCAGGTGTTCATCAGAGTATAATTTGCTTTTTTTGGTAGGTTGCAGTATTTTGTAATTGAAATTCACAAAATCTTGATTAAACAGTAATCTGCAAAATCTACAAACAGAAAAAGGGCAAGAAAAACATCCTTTATCCAAAATGGAACCTCAAAACTCGCATCAAGGGTGGGAGTAGAATCTAAGTGGTGGTGATGGCATTAGTGTAAATGGTAACAGTTTACATTTGTTGAGTGCTCAATAAATACTGTTGTGAGGGTACTTGCTATATAAACACTGTCTTAAGTGCTTTATATAGAACACATTTAATTCTTACTCTTGGAGGAAAGACTTACTATTTGTCCCCATTGCACAGGGGTATTTTTATAAGTGAAAAAACTAAGATGTCAGACACTTGGCCCAAGGCCACAGAGATAGTTGAGGAACTGGGATTTGAACTCATTTCACAGAAAGGCCAGGTATGGGTGCATTAACACTATCTGATAGCATAGCATACAACCTCTATGTATAAATCAATATTGATAGAAAAATAACTCAGCATGAAGAAAAATAATAAAATGTACTTTTTTCCTTGACTAGGTCAGAGTGAAGCAAAGGCAATGTATTTTTGGCCTTTAAGTAACAATTTTTGTTCTATTTGTTAGCTGTTCCGTGTATATCTGAACTTAGATTGCATATCGGAATGCAATTTGGAGCTAGAAAGGAATGAAACTGAGGAAAATGCCTCCATTTGACTTTATAAAAACATGGGGAAAAATCCACTAATTAAAAAGGTTACATAAGGTCTCTCTTGGGAGAGGGGGAATCACACCACAGAAGCTCCCCTTTTTCTGTGCCTGAAACGCACAACCATCCTTCAAGACCTAGCTGACTGTCATTCTGTTGAGAATCCTTTTACCATTTTCTGAGATGGGCGGGGAGGGATTTGTGCTCTCATCCCTTCTACTTGTGATGGCAGTGGCTGACCCCTGTTGGGCACAACTGTGTACTGGGGTACACTTTATCACCTTATAACAGCTATGTGAGATCCCTCACGATCCCCATCTTAAAGAGGAAGAAACTGATGTTTCAGGATTAAGTAACTCATCTGATACCGTGCAGTTAATAAGCGACGGAGCCAGAATTCAAATCCCAGAAGTCGTCATAACTGCAGAGCTGTCTGCCTCCCTTGTCATGCTGATGCCGTTGTCTTTCTCCTCTCTTCCAACTGTCATTCATTTAAAGTATTGAGGGTGCTATTTTAGTGCTGGGACATAACAGGTGACCAAGCATACTCCCTGCCCCCCCAGGTGCTTCCAGTCTAGGCAAAGGGGAGGAAAAGATCTTCCAGAAAACAAGAAGAGAGAGCATGGATAAAGATCTGGAAGAGAGAAAGCACAGTCCTTCCCAGGACTGCCTGTGAGGCTGGAGTATAGTGGTCACTGCGCAGAGAGAAAGTTCAGTCTAGGGAGATCTGAACAGCCTGCAGGCCAGAAAACTTTGGGTTTTAATGGGAGCCACTGAATGGTTTTAAATTTGGAAAATGTGGATTTAAACCATATTCTCACAAACATAGCAACAATTAGTTTAACTGTAGAGAAACTAACCAGCCAGTGGGCTGTGTTCCGATATTCCCATACGAGAAGTTATTTAAAGAATAACAATGAAAGACATGGGGGGAAACCAATAAAACGTAACACTTTATTATTTTTTATCTTAGAAGGAATTCACCAAAGGCTTCATATTATGCTATGGCATCTTTAATTATAAAAATAAGCAAATAAAATAACTTGCATCTGTCATTACCATGATATGTTTCATACCCTTTATATGCACATGGAGCTTAAAAATGTAATTTAACAATAAATAATGACATATACCAGATATGCTCACTGTTTATTCCAGTACTCAGCCAAAAACCTAAATATCATTTAAATTATAAATACATAATGCAAATATAATGGCACAAAAATGTCTAAAGTGCAACCAAATCACAAGAGAGAAGAATCATGCAAACTGTGGTCTAGGTCAGCCCCCGAATCACTCTGCAGCAAACAAGAGATGAAGCTTTGGAACTTCAAGGGGAAGTGGGAAGGGAGGGAGGAGGGCAGGGGACAGAGAAGCAAAAAACTAGCAACATTGTGAGAACTGCTGCTTTTCTGTATGTGTAGATACGTGTATTGTAGATACATATATAAATATCATTGTGGGGAGAAAAGGCGGGTACCACGGTTTGAAGAGATCACAGCAAAAGAAAACCTACTGGACAGAAAGAATTTTGCTAGGAATACTCATGAACTACTCGTTTCATTTGAGGGAAGGGTGGTCCTGGCTTAGTGGGTTTGCAAAATGGACACAACACACAAACTTTAATAGCTTTTCTAGTTCAGAGAAGTCAGCCTTGCCTGGGAGGGTGGGAGGTATGGGGTGAGGAAGTCTAACTTAGAATATGGTCTACCTGATTTCCAAGAGGCTAAGGCAGTGTCCATATGTTTGGGGACCTGGGGATGGGACAGCTCTGAGTATAAAAATGCCCTTAACAATCTGATGTCAGCACGCTTGGAGGCTGTGTGGGAACAAGGGCAGCCACGTTTGTGCTGCTGCTGCAGGGTCTGCTGCGACAGCTCTTGGTCCTTGAGCAGCACGTTACTGGTTTTAAAGGCTTTATGGTAAAGTTGTATTGCTTTTCACTTTCCTGGAGATGTGTCCTCCCTCCTCCCACCAGGATTCCTATCACTTGTTTGGGGCAAATCTTGAGTTTAGCCTAGTGAGAGTCAAGCACCAATAGTTTCTACCTAAGCGAGTTTGGAGTGGCTCCTGCAGTCCTACCCCTCCTCCCTCTTCCTCTCTCAACATTGACCTTTGGTGGGCAGTGACACTTATAGGGGACTGTTGGGTTCAAGGACAGTGACCCTGAGAAACTACTGTTGTTCATAGATAGGTTAATCATTTGGCTTTGGTGGTTGCCATCTTGTAAACATCACGGCAGAAATGATCAAACCACCAGCTCTTTCCCCTCTTTCTTTCTTTCTTTTTTTTTTTTTTTTTCTTTTTTTAAATGATCCTATAGAGATGGTCCAGCTGCCAGGACTACTTTGGCAGGCAGAGTGCTACAGGACAGAAATGTAAGAGGAGTCTATTAAGGCTGGACAGCCCAGGGTTATTTATATTTCCTCAGCCCCAAGTCCCCCGGACTAAAGACCCAAAGGCTGGTTGACTTGTTCCTGATTGATTTAATGGAAAATCTCCCACCCCATCATCATCTGCCAGAGTACCAGGCATGGATGAGAGGCGGCGAGTTGAGAACTGCCACTTCCCAAGGTATAGTCAGCCTCTTCAACACTGTGAGTGGTCCAAGCCCAAAGGGATGCTCTTTTTGGTTCCAGTAATTCCCAGTTGGACGTGACAGAGCTCTTTCAGGATGGGTCTAAGTCGAGAGTAGCCTCTGGGTTTAGGTGGGCTGGGAGATTAGCATCTTGCCTGGGGTCCTTCAGATAAACCTGTTGGTTTCCTATCTAATACAGGCCCATCTTAAGTTTTGATGTTGAGTTAAAACTACTTCTACCCCCTTAGTTATAAAAAAGGCCACAAGGAGCATTTATGTGGATATCTGGAAGTGAGATAGTTATTCCATTCCCAGGAAAAGAAAAATAAAGCTAAGTTACAAAACTAAATCTATATGCAATAAAGTTATTATATACTGCTTTGTTTAAGCAGAGTCCTCTGGAATTTATGTACAGTACATTAGTTTTCAGCTATTTATATTCCACAGTTAGACCTTAAGATTCTCTGGTTTTAAGACAATTGTTAAAGATACTTTTAAAGCTCTGAGCAGTTACAGTACATAAAGATGTTAGCTTTTTGTTTTTCATTAGATGCAAGAAGATGCAGGCTCAAAGTCTGGTTGGAGAGCCAGGCTCGAGCAATTTGGTAAATGTGTCGGAAAGGAAATTAGATACTGGAGGATCAAGACCTTAAGACACTAGCTCATTAGAGATCAAGAATTCAAACATGACATTCATATTCGTCCATGGCCAGCACAGATTCATAACACGAATTCCATTTAACATCTTTATGAGCATTTAAGACATGCATTTAAATAAAGTTTCTCATCAGCTAACGCTATTGGGGCAACCATTCTGAAGGGCTCCACATCTTCAAATTACAATGACTGGGGAGTTACATGAATGTTTTGTGTTTGAGGGTCGTTTGAGAGGGGAGCTGGGAAAAGACATGGCAGAGGAAGGTGATAGAAGGCGGGGTGGGAGGGGGTGCTTTCTCCTGAGGAGAGGCAGAATGATCACATGTATTCTGTTGGTGGGAAATGCTGCCATTGCAGAATGTTGGGATATATTGATTATAGAACCCTAGTTTCATGCAATTTTCTTTAAGGAGGGGGATAGAAAAGAACTACTTTAAAAAAAAAAAAATCAAACCAGGCACAGTACAACTCAACGTTGGTGTGTCAACACCACTAAAATGATACTAGTTTGGTGAGGTGGTGAAATACCTCCCCCTGGTTATGCACTCTCCTGGGACGTGCGTTTGATGTGGGAGGGAGAGTCCCCCTCACCTCGGAGGTTCCTGAGGAGGACTTTCAGCTTCTGCGGCTCACTGGTGCGCCTCCTGTTGAAGTCAGCGCGTGGGTGTGTTTGGGCACAGTGGTCTGTCTGCAGGATGTGGAACAGGCTGGCCATGTTGGGCCCGATCTTCTCCATCAGGCTGTCTCTGATTGTGCTGACCGTATCTTCGTCACATTCCAGTAGGCTTCGGACGAGTCTGTTATAGTATCTGTGTCGGGAAAGAGAGAACATGTGATGGTCATTCAGTGAGAGCCAGACTGTGCAAACATAACTAGTTCATCAGTTGAAGGTGGCTCTTACTTCCTAAGCCCTGTGCACTGTCCCCTTAGCTGAAGTGCATCTGTGCCCTGGGTTTGCTACACCATGCAAGACAGGTCCCTCTTGGTGTTTAGAGTTCAGGAGTCTGGAGAGTAGGCTGACTGCGGTGACTAGTCTTTAGAAACAAAGAATAGTAGAGCTAGCAGGGACCAGAGAAATGATTTAGTGTGACTAGTTCAACTCTCTTTGTAGAGAAGAAATGCAGGTGGAAGAGCTGAAGTGACTTATAATGGGTTGAACCCAACACTCAACACGGATATCTATGGTTGTTACACATACATAGACAGTTATTTTGATGTTCTTTTGCAATTTTCCCTTTTCTTGGTGGTGTGTGTGTACAGGTATGCATGCAGATGTGTGCATCTTCTGACAAAACTTCCATCTAAGTCCTCTTTCTTCTATGTCTCATGCATTTTTCTGCAAAACCTAACTCCTTATTGGCCAGGCCTTGATAAAGGCCATCGATTGCCTCCTATCTCTAATTTCCCTCCGAAGATATATGGTAGTTAGAAGACCAAATGCCAGGCAGTGAAGATATTTAAATAGAAAGATGGGTGGTCCCTAAGGGTTCATGCGTCTGTAATTCTACAAAGCCTCTCTTGCTGTTCTAGGTTTTGCTGGCCTTGTCCCATTGTGGATGTCCCATATGTATTTGGTTACCATCACACAGGCCAGCATTTGGTGGTTTAGTGATGATTTTGTTCCTTGACTAGACTGTAACTTATCGGAGGTGGGATTTGTGTCCTTAACCTTTGTATCTACTCCTGTCCAGTGTCACCTGGCTCTATTGCCTGCTTACTGTACATTTGTGGATTTATTTGTGGCCATTGAAGAAATGGAGTGTTAAAAATATGATTCTTTTCAATGAGTCATGATTCCCAAAAGAAACATTATCTGTAGGGTCTGGTAAATTTCACAAAAAAATTTTTGTGTTTGGAATAAATTTCCTTCCTGTTTGGAGCAAATTCTTCCAGCATCCCAATCAATGCCGCTAAGCCTTATGGCTCAGAAAGGATTAAACTGTCTAATATTTATAGCATAGAAATCACTTGTCCTGTTCTTTAGTAAGACAGTTCAGGTATTTTCCGGTTCAGGCTGGGATGCATTTGTTCCGTTTGGAGGTGGCAGTTGTCAAAACCCATTAGCTCTGTGCTCACTAATAAGAAACTCTCCTGATGACAGTGACCTGCAGTATTTATGTGGAGAGACCCTTTCCTCAGAGGAGTCCGAGGATCTCTGGGGCCACAGGATCTTCTATGAAAAGAAACCTGTTTATTTTTAACTTGCCACACAGAGCCCAGGATCAAACATCTTTCCAGAATAATTTAACCCCCCAGAGAGGTCCTTTCAAGGATGGACGATAAATCGGGTGGAACGTGGGTAATGAGGCAGAGCGGTCACCCTTCTGTGGGTGAGCAGAATGAAGCTGAGGACTGAAAGATGAGTGCAGTGTCTGGGTCACTGACACAGGCCTGGCGATACCCTTCCCTTCAGGGAGAATTAGAGCCAGCTGTGGTTAAAATCGGGACTCTCTGGCACAGAGGAACATTGTCCAGTCCTTTGGGACTAAAAAGCACATGCATCAAGGTGTAGACCTCACTTGGACAGGGAAAGGGGGAGGAAACTGGTTTTGGAAAAATAGAGAATAAATAACTTTGTACCGACAGCTTAAACCATCTACATACCCACATATAATAGATCTCCAGGCATCTCCTAACTCTTGGGCTCTGCTAGGACCTGGCTGGCTCCCCTGGCTTGCAGTGTCTATTTCAGAGGGTGATTAGATCCTATAGGATAAGGTTTCTGACCCCCTACCCCTCCAATAAGGACTTTATGACTTAGACGTTAACCCTTCCACTTCTAGAAAGAGCTATTCATGCCAGATGAGCCCCAAAATGGGCTGGGAAAATATGATCTTTCCTTAGAAATACAAAGAATTTAAAGTTCTTTCTTAGAAGGACTTGACAGCTCCTCTTGGTTGAAGGAGTCTAATACCCTTAAGGAGACTAAGCTTCTGTAGCCAACCTTGCAGCTGTAGGGCCATTCATTTCCTTAGGGTACCACTTCTCTTTTTCTGAGGACTGCTACCTTTACTGTCACTTTGTCTGCAAGCCCAGGCATGATACCTGATCTTGGTATATCCTGATGACTTTTGCCAGCCTGACTGCTCTCAGAGACCTCCACCCCCACCAATCTACCCTTACTTCTCCCCCCACAGAGCTTTGTTAACAAGGGCAGGCTAAGGGAGCTCCTTAGAATATAAAAAGGTCCAAGGTTCCATTAATAGCTTCTCAAAGGCTGGAAAATGTGTCAGGCTGCCTTGATTTCAACACAGTTTTTTCAGGATTAGCAAAAGGTGAACCCTGTGCCTCTCCATTAAGGGCCTGGGATGTGGCATTTACCTGTAGGATTGTGCTGGTCAATGAGATAGATCTTTCCTATAAATCACTAAAGTGCAGTAGATTGTTTAAGAGGTTGTGTCTCCATGAGCAAAAGTTGGCTTAGCCATTGCCACATATTTATTGAGCACGTTCTTGTTCCAAGTCTCATTGTCACTATAGCTACTGGTAAGATGTGCCCTTTCTTTTAGGAGAGAATGTACACAAATTTAATTCCTGACGACCATGGTGCACATATATTCAACTGTGCCCGGTATTCTATTTTCAGATTAGGGATATTTCCCGCAGGTTTTGCTGGCTGCCATTTTTGAAGTAGAAATCAAATGGCTTGGCTCTAGGCCACGTGAGTTCTAGGCCCAACTCAGTTATTCACAAGCTGTGCGACCTTCACCAGGTCACTCCTGTCTCTGAGCCTCTGTTCTTTAATCAGTAAAACAAGGCAGTTCATCTAAATAACCTCTGCAGTCATCTCCAGTTATGACATTCTGTTTCTAGGAATTCAATATCTATTTTCCTTCTCAATTTAACAAAAAATAGTGCAGCTCTGCTTATAGCCCCTTCTTTGCAGAAGGAGTTAAAATTACTTAAGATCCCTTTCCATATCTTTATGGAGGTTGGAAGGGATGTGTTGCAAAGACTCAGTGGGCTGAGAGTTCTGATCACCCAGCCTGGAAGGACCTTTTTAAGCATGTTTCTTTTTTTTCACACTTTTAAAATTCCATTCCTGACTTTTTTTTTTCTTGGTAAAGAATAAGATCAGATATTCTCCATAGCTACTGTTTCAGCCATGCTTACCCAAATACACACATACTGCCTAGAAACGTTCTGTGTGAGGGTTTATAAATAGTCCTTTGTTTCCCTTGATCAATATTATTCTTCTGTTTCCTGTTCCCTATCCATGCCCTAGAGAGTTGGAAGCTTTGTCAGTTTTCCTACTCTGGAACTGGATTGGTCTAATTGCTTCCCAAGCCTTGCATTGCCCTGCCTCATCAATTTTGCCTGCTTCTCTCATGGTCAAAAGCATAGTTTGCAATTTCAGGCAGGGGGGACATGCTAGCTACTTTTTTCTTCCAGGTGCATTTCTGTCACAGAAAACCCTGTTGTTCTGGCTCCTGGTCCAGTCACAGGCTTTTGGATTCTCCCAGCCCCAAATCTCACGCTAGATAAGTCACAGGAAGGTGGAATGAACCTGTAACTACTTCCTTTTGCAATTCTGTGCCAGTTGGCACCAACTTTGCGTGTGTCTATGGTGGCGCAGAGGCTGGGAAAGCAGGATGTTTCAGGAGGGTGAGGAGCTTAAATAGAGCAAAGCAAGCCCAGCGTGGAACCGGAAATCTCTACAGTCCTGAACAGGAATGATATTAGCCAGTCGAAGTGAAATTCTTGGAGAAAGGTTGCGTGGAAGATTCTGGTCCTCAAGAGCTGGCCATTTTTTCCCCCCACTGACCTTTCCTAATGAGTCCCCTGAGATGAAAGAGGGAGATTAGAAAATGGTCATTTAAGAAAGTCGTCTTAAGGTGTTGAAAATCAAGCACCTATTAAAAGGAATAATGCCCTGATTAAAAATTCATTAGTCTCTTCTAAGTTGAGATCCCTAGTCTCGTATCTTTTTCTTTCTACGAGACCTCTCCCTTCATAATGGAAGATGCTACTTCAGTCAATAGGGAGATGAGTGTTGCCTCAAAATTGGTGACATGCTATGTAGTCATGATTTGTCACAGGATCCTGGAAGGATCTAAGCCTGTAATCATGGCTTTGCTAACACACCCCTCCCTCGCCTCCAACTACCACACAAACCCATGCTTGGTCCTTAGCCCCTAAGGATTCATTTCTTTGCCTCATGGTGAAGGGAGTCTCCAACAATAGTCAGGTTGTCCCCTTCCTGTCCCCACCTCCATGCAACAGGAATATTCCTACGAGAATTTTAAAACCAAGGTTGATATAAAGAGGCCACTTGAGAGAAATGGTGGATTTGATTGTCCTGTTCTGAGAAAACCAGTTAGAGCCCCATCATACACTACTTATAAGGACCAGGGAAATGATTTTTGTAATTGATTTGTGGTTCTGGAGGGCACTCACCTGCAGTTAAGAGTGAATCGGAAATTTTACAAAACGTCTATGTTAGGGACCTTAACCTTTCCCTAAGGAGGAGCTCCTTTTCTGATGCGTATGGGTACATGACTCAATCACGGGTAAGCCCCAGTAAGACTTGCCACAGTCAGAAGAAGGGTGGCAGTACCCAGCCAGGAAACTAATCTGATAAGTCTGTGCTAACTCTCAGGCAGCGCTGGGGTAGCATGCATAGGATTGAACACTGTGTGTGTGTGCAGGCTTGGCAGGAGAGTCAAAGAATAGTAGAACTTGGGTTCTGGAGTCCAGTTCTAAGGTAAGGGGCATCACAGAAGGCTAAACTTCACTGGCCTGCACCGCCCCTGCCACACCAGCCCCATCAGCATCCTCGGTCCTTGCTGGGAACTTTTCCAGGCCACGCACGTGGAGTGATGATGCCAGCCCTCTTGTGGTTAAGGAGTTTACTCTCCTGGCTGAGGAAGGCAGTGAGCCAGGGAACAGGAAGGCATGATGCTCAGATATTATTGTACTAGCTCAGGGGCTTTGGGTCATGTTGGAATACGAAAATGAGAAAGTGACATGTGCAGCCACTAGAACACCATTCTAGGAAATCTTGGACTAGTGGGAAAGGTGCTAACATAAGGTCTGGAAGGGAACATTGAGAATAGTCCAGCCCAGCCATTTCACTCTTCACAAAGAAAATCTGTCTCAGAGAAGTGAGATGGCTTGTTCTGGGCTACTCAGTGACATCTCTGACTGGGCTTGGGACTGATTCGAAATACGTGCAGATTTAAAAGTCTGCATTATGACATTTGACCAGAGTTTTGATCACAGCCAATTGTACTGCTGCACAGTCATGGTTTCAGCCAAATCAGATGTCTCAAAAGCTTGTTTCTAGAAACTTCACCATTCCCTTCAGGTTTTATCGCAAGAAACAGACAATGAAAATGCACCCAGGGTTGCTGCAGAGATGAAGCTTTCTATGAGCTACATGGAAAGACTTTTCCTATAACGATGGTGAGGGGAACCAAAGCTGCTTAAACTGACACATCCAATCGCAAACATATTTTTCCTGCAAAAGCTGGGAAGACTGCAAGCTAAAATAAGAGCGTGACTGTGGCAATTTAAACCTCCCTCCCAGTCTGGCTCTGCCAGCCAATCCCCCCTCCCCCTCCGCTGATGACGGAAAAGTAAACTCAGTTCATACCTGTTGGAGAAGTGATTGGGCAGCTGGACGACCTCCGTGATGGCTTCGGGGTTCCGCTTGGCGATGCTGCACACATTCAGCTTGCTGTAGCACTCCTCCTGCACCTCGGCGATCATCCTCTGGAAAGTGGAGCACCTCCGAATGGCGAGGAACACTTTGGAGGTGACCCCATTGGCGATGCACTTCAAGCTCTCTTTGACAAATGCTTTTCCCTGCCAAAGAGGGAGGATGGGGCGGGGGGGGGGGGGAAGCTTTAGCTTGACCTGACAAAAGAGGGCAGGGCATACAACATGGGGAATTTAAGGGGGCTCGTCTTGGCATCGTATCATGGCCATCTGTATATCCTTGCAATGAGAAGATTGCATGCTATGGCCAAGGATTAAAAAGAATGCCCCTCCTCCCTTAGACTCCCTGGAGAATGAAGCTCAGGGAAAGGAAATGAGATTAGAGGGGAAAAAGGAGATGAACCATAATCAACCACCCTGCAGCTTGAATATAGTCATAATCTGGTTTTATGTTCTTGAGATTGAGACTTTGAGAATTCAAATCACAAGCTGGTATGCTAGGTCATACAGAGAGAACTTCTTTGCTCAGAAGCACATTTTAATTTTCTCAGCAAGAAGAAAAGCTTTTTGGATTTTTACCTCTTCCCTATATAAAAGGGCCCCTGTCAGCTCCTTATGGTCATGCATTAGTTGGGTGGGGAGAGTCTTAGAACCTATTTCCTGTCCACATGTGTGTGTACACGCATGTTGAGATGGGAATTTACAGTGGGGAGGCTGAGAGGCAGGGCTGGTTCCCTACAGGACTGGTTCCTAAGAACAATGGTCTGACACAGCCAGCGTGAGCCAAGGGGTCAAGTTCTTATTACCTGAGTGTCAAATTTAGCAGCGCTGTACAAGAAGGATTTACAGATGTCGTACATCCCATCTGTGTCACAGGTGGAGTTTTCCAGGCATGCAAAAGCCCCACAGCCGACCTGCAGAGCACTGTTGAGGCAGCGAACCACTTCAGCTGGAAGAGACAAATCCATCCAATCCAGGTCACACAGGATCGACCTGTGGGTGGCTGGATGGGATCAAGTGGGTGCAGAGGCCAATTTCAAGGGCAAGGGGTCAGAAGAACTTACCCTAGGAGACTGTCATGAGGGGTAATACATGGACCCATTCGAAAGAAAAGGGATAGACCAGGAGGCCCTTTGGCTTATAGGAGCCAGAGCACATGACAGGGAAGGAGTTCTTCCTCTGAGATACATTCTCCATGGTTTCACCACTACATACAAAAGGGAGATTGGAGTCTGTGAAATGCACAGTGCCTTTAAGGAGCTCTAGAGCATCAAAGGTCACCACTTGGCACTTGAAAGCATGGAAAGGCGCAGTAGCAGTGGCCAGTGGTCAGGTTTGAGAGGTGAGGAGGGTCAGGGAATCCATCTGGCTCCCAAAAACTGCACTCCAGAGTAAAGAGCATGGGCTTTCAATCTAAATGGCAGAGAAGAATGTGACGGGAGTCCACTTGGAGACCCTTCTCATTTTTGGGCTTTTAACTTACGGTCATATTGGCAGAAAGGAATCTGATCCATTCATGTTTCACCCAACCCCCCCGCTATAGGACAGTGCTTAGAGGTATATTTAATCTCTTTCATATTAAAAGCCTTCTTAAACTGAGGTGTGAAATAACAAGGCCAAGTCACCCCTTGTGCAAGACTGGAAGAAAACCGCAAAGAACTTGCATGAGGCTTTCTCCGTTCTGGATAAGATCTCCCATAAAAGTAATTTCTCTCCTACAGAAGGAGGGGGGATGTTCTGGCAGGCAGCTCAGCAAGAAATGATCTGCAGCCTTCATGCCATAGGATTCTCCTCTGAGATCAAAAGCATGGTTCAGTTAGGTTTCCCCACCCCCTCCCACCACCCGCAGCCTCTGGGATGTTACAAGTCATTTCCCTAATTATATATTTCCACGGGTTCAAATTATAACTTTGCTTTAAGCAGTTTTAATATGCATTAGGGCTGCTATTGTTTTAGGCAAGCTCGATTTGTGAATCACTGCATCTCTATAGCAACTAAGTACAAAAGGAAGTGAAGCAAAAGCCCTCCTCTCAGCAGGGACCTGTGCTCTTCCAAGGGGAGCATGTCTGCAGCATTCTGACACCTGCGATCCCATCTTTGCTGACAGTTGGAGGAGAGAAGGGCAGTAATGGAAGGGGAGCAAGCAAAGCCCGAGAAGTCAAGAGGCAGATGTGTCAATGCGGGCTTCCTAATGACTCTTCTCCTTCAGAGGCCAAGATCATGCACAATTAACTGCTCCAAGAGTCAGGACGAAAGTGAGACCTTCCCCTTGGAGAAACAGCTGCTACATTTCACAAATATTTCTTTTTCAAGGGGCTTATTGGCCACAGGGCTGCATGGATGACTGAATGGAGCCCGAGAGAGAGAGCTGGGAGGGGGAGAGAGGCAGCAGTGTTGGGGGTGGGATGTGTATAGGGTTTTCTCTGAATCTGCCCTGGATTTGTCAGACTTGGGGGCTATGGTTCTGAAAATCAGTCTGAAGAGGGAGGGAAGTCAAGTTACGGGGTCTTAAAGAGGGAAGGAAGAGGAACAGCATCAGACAAGCCATGTCTCACCTTAGATCAGCTTCTGGAAAGTGTAAGAGCGCTTTGAGGCATGCCAACATTCAAGCCTTTCCCCCGCCCCCCTCCCCCCCAAAAGGGTACGTGCCAGATTTCAGGCAATCAGGCTAGGCTTATGCAATGAAATACCCTCAGCAGAGCGTCCAGCTTCTTCGTTAGTTGCATGCAATTTATTAAACAAAGGAGCTCCACTTCCTAAGGCTATTGGATTACACTGGCAGTTTACTGCCATCAGGCACGAAGCACATTTATTATCAAGATCAGCCGTCACAGACACAGTTGCAAAAGCGAGAGGCAAATGAGGACAGCTCTTTGGGGGAGAAAACCGGTCCTGGGTTTGCTGCTTACCTGAGTTCTGAGCTGCCACCCGGGATTTCCTGGGGCTCACAGAGTCATTCTGCTCCGCCTCATGGGTTGCAGAAACACTGATCACCAACACGAGAAGCACTGCTGAGTTTTGGAGCATTCTCTGAGAAGTTTCCGCTAAGTTGTTGGGTTTTTTTTTCCTCCCCCCCTTTCCTCTTTCCCTCTCCCGGCTTGAGTGAAGATGTGGATCTGGATACACAGAAAGCTTAGGTGAGGATTTGATGAGGATTTTTTTTTTTTCGGTTGCTGCTGCTCCTGCGGAGGACGCTGCTGCTGCCGCCGCCGCTGTTGCTGCTGTTGCTGTTGGTGCTGCAGTCTCTGCTTCTTGCACCTCTGGCTTTTGCAAACTGGGGGCCCAAGAGCTGCACCCAGGGATTTTATAGCCGTTCTTATCGGTCCTCAGAATCAGGGACCAATCAGGTCCCGCAACCGGTCTGACTAGCCAATAGGAGGGCACGCAATTCAGCTGGAGCTTTTTGACTTCTTAGAAATATTTTCCAGCAAATTAAAAGTACCTGCTGCCAGTGTTGTCTGTGTGCCCTGTGTGTGTGGGGCTGTGTGTGCAGTGATGTGTGAGAAAGCTATTTTCATGGAAGGGATAACTTTATATTGATCCAACTAAAAAAATATCCTATAAAAATCTCTCCGAGGTGCTTTTTGAAATCTGTCTTTTTCTCATGAGCCACTTGGGGGAAATGGATAGCATAGGCGGGGTGGGGAGGTGTGATCTCTTTGGATTAGAATTTAACCTTATTACAGCAGTTTTACTCTAATTTTAACAGCACATTCTCTGTTCTTTGTGTTGTAAGCTGCAAATGCAATATCTCTGTCTTTTCTGCATATATGTGTTCACAGGTCTATGATGCATTTTTGTTGTATGTGAGCATCCTTAGTTTTCACTCACATATATGAGCCCCTTGAGGAATTTACGTGAGTAGATGAGCCTTGGTGGACTGAGATATAATAACTCCAAGCTTTGGCTCCATTTCCTGTTTTACAGCCTGTGACCCTGGCCAAGTCCTTTTACCTTACTCTGTTTTCCCAAATCTGTAAAATGCCAGAGTTGGACTCTGGCATTCCTTGTACCTCGAAAATGATGTGCTTCTTCAGTAACGTGAATTAACCTTGGCTCCGTCTTTTCAGCCATTAGCAGAATTGCAAACTCCAGGAGTGTTAGTTACCATAGGTACATTCATGCACACCTACACACACCACACGCGATGGGCAGACATCGTGAATGCCTGGAAATTAATAAACTGTGTATTCAAGCCCAGCAACTTCATAATCACGTTGAAACAATAAGCTGGCCAAAGCAAGACTAAACCTGCTGGGTAAACCAGTTCATTTCTTGGGGGATGGGGGGAGGTTAGGGAGTAAGGGAAAGATCAGAATGTGTAGGAGAGAGAAGACTGATAAGCTCTAGACTTAATGGGAAAATTATGGTGGAATCACAAATTATGCCTAGTATGGAAGCTCCCATTTTCTTATAAGTGAGCTGTAGACAACACTAAGGCTTGTCTCTAGCTTGTGAAGGAGGCTGATGATCCAGAAGCTGTCTTAGGGTAGGAAGGCAGTCCTTAAGGGCTGAGTGAGGTGAAGGGATTAAACAATAAAACCTTAAAATGTTTAAAAATTTTTGGGAAGTAAAATGAGAAGGGCCATTGGTGTTTTATACAGATGTGGGCAGGATGATCTTGCAAAGAGATGGAGCCAGTGGCTTGACTCTGGATCCTAAAACCTTCAACAAAAGTTAGAGTGCCCAACTCTATTAAACACAAACCAAACCGAGAATCAGGTGTATATGCACGGGCATAGTGGGTCTGGTGGGCGATTATAGCCTGAAACTTACAAAACAGGGTTTGGAAAGCATGAGCGTTTCTTAGAACAAGGGATAGAGGGAATAAAAGGGTACAGGAAATACCTAAAAGGGAATTTTCAGATTTTCATGAAATAAATTTATGTTAGCTGACAGCATCAGTATTTTTTGAGTACCTTCTGGGCTGAGTGCTAGGGGCCAGATGGGTGAAGGCAAAAGAAGAGATGGAGAAGAAGGTAAATTGGTGATTCTTGTCCTTGAGGGGCTTGCAGTTGGGCTGGGGGATGGCCAGTCTCAGTCATGTTTGGTAAATCTTTGGGGTGTCAAGACCTTCAGTGGTAAGACATGGCTTAGACCGCGCTGGCTAAAGATGTGGGGGTGTGCCTCATGAAAGGATTTTCAAGGAGACATCAGTAGTGGGTGGGGGTGCATGAAAATTGCTGTTAATGCTTTTTAAGAATTTAGGAAAAAATATGACATTAATATTTTATCTTTAAATCTTGTGGAAAGCTCCAAGGTTAATTTCTTTAGGCAAGAGTTGTTGATGCAATATAGTCACTCAGTGTTCTCTTCCAGAAAGGGAAGAAGAGGACAGATGCCTTTTCATCTTGAGGTTCATGATTTCTATTCCTCAGTCTTCTCTACCTCCTTGGCTATTTTTCGTTGTGACAGGCAGTTCTGTTTTCCTCTTGCTGGACTTCCCCTGAGTTGGTCTACTGGCCTGGTAGGGTGATGGTTTACCTGTGACCAACCACATTGTTTATTCCAACTCTCTGATGCTCTCGCGAGAATGTGATGTCCTTCAAGCATCAAGATGTGTTTGTCTCCTTTTGATGTTGATCTATCATTCCTTTGTATTTTGCTCACTGTCATGTGCCTGGAGGTTCATTGTTAGGTATGCCTAGTGTTTTACAATGGCAGATAGACTGTCCTTTGGGAAAGTACGATAGTGGTCAGTCACCTTGGTTGAATGTAACTAGTGTGTGCGTCAATACATTTGAGAATGTCAAGGGGGATAGTTGAAGTCTATGTGGAAAATGCCCAACGTAAAGCTTCTTCCCAGAAGGTCACGGTTTGACGATATCTGAATGTTTGCAATCATTGTGCAGTTGTCTTGGATTCTGATGCAGCAATGATAGAGGAGTCTTGGGAACTCTGGTGGTGACGTCTGGTTCCTTTGTAACTTCTTGGGGCGAGGAGAGTCTGAGAGATTATGGAGGAGTCTGAATATCAGGAGTCTGAATTTCATCCTGGAAGTAACAGGGAGTCATTAGGGTTCTTCAGTAGGAATTGTTAAATGATGTGTTGAAATTACTGTTCAGGGCAGATCACTTTATCATACTTATTATGGTTGGGAGCAAGAAAAGGATAGAAGTCATAAGACCAGTTAGTAATATCAGTTTGGATTGATGGAGGTTCTGGATTGCAATGGTGGCAGTAGGAAAGGAAGGGGGATACATATGAACGATATTTCAAATGAAATGGAAATTATCAATTAACCTAAGGATTGTCTTGGAAAAGATTTCTCTTTAATGAAAATGGAGATAATATACATCAGGACTTTTCCTCCCCCTTTTTTCAGTTAGTTATTTTTTAGTTGACAGGACAACCTGGTATGGTATCTCTGTTAGGCAGGTACTTTCTGGTGCTCTGTTAAGGAAGCAGAATTACTCAACAAAAGGACTTGGCTGTGCTTTTAGGGAGGGTGCCCCCAATTGCAGTGGGTGGGAGGGGAGGGTGTACTTTGCCATTGCCCCTGAGCAGGGAAAGTGCTAAGAAGTGAGTGGGAGAAGCTGCCAACACCTAAGGCTTGGGTGATGATGCTCTGGCTGTGCCCGTGCAAGGCTGGCATGAGTTCAGTGAGAAGACTAAGCCAAGACTCTCTGGGGCTTTGTTGGCTTTGGCTAGCTTAAAGCTCAGCAGTGAATATGCGTTGCCTTTTCAGTGAGAGGAGCCCAAGAGCATGTTTTCTTGGTAAAGGTTCATTTTGTTAACAGTGTGCAAGAACCACCAAGGTTGTTCTGACATAGTGACCAAGGTTGGACCATTCTTCTTTGGGAATTGCGAGCCTGTGTTTTTCCTGTTGGACCATTGGACTGTTGAGTCATGCCTTCCTAACCTCAAGACAAAGAAGGAGGAAAAAGAGGAAGATGAGGGAAAAACATTTTTTTTTCCATGTTTCTATAAAGACAACAGGTTTTTTGCATGGATAGTCCTAAATTTTGGAGTTAATCTGTGCCTCTTACAAGTCTTTGATTGCTTTAATCTCTACTAAAGAAAGAAAATGAGAAAATAAGAGGGCAAACTCCCCTCTGCTCCCACTGCTTGGTGGAGGGTTACTATGTGACTGGCACTAGTTCGGGTGTTGTGGGAAATGCAGAGAGAGATTTGGCCTTTTTCTGTGCTCCATGAATTCCCAAGCTAGTTCTTAAAGCACGAATGTTGTATCTGAGGAAGAATATCTGTTTTCTGGAAACATAATACAGTAAGTGGGTTGGAATAGAGTTTATAGGTTTGGATTCAATTAACATTTACTGGGTGCCTATCTGCCCCATGCCAGGCATTGCTGCTGCAGAGGTTTCTTATCTGTAAGCAGGGACTGCTTTCTTCCTATCTCACAGGAGGAGCCTAGGACCCAAAGATAAGAATGGCTTACCCATGATCATGGAGTGTGTGATGGACAAATCTCCCGAGACTTGCTTATTAGAGAAGTAGCTCTGGATTCTGTAGTTATGTACCCATCCCCGTGGTTGAGGGAGTGTGGAGGTGGAGGGAGTGGGCCGCAGGAAAAAGATAATAGACAGGATGACCTGACATCCTGAAACCAGAACAGACAAGTTGAAATGAGCCACCACTCCTGTTAATACCTGCTTCTCATTTTCTCAGGTGTAAGTTCCGATGTCACTTTGTATCAGGGAAGACAAATTTATAGTCCTAGGGCAGCCTGCAAATCTTCAGAATCTCCGATGAGGCTTCTGAAGCAAGTATGAAGAGGTTTTGTGTGTCATCCAACCTGTCCTTTAAAATAGCTCCAAGGGAGACTGGAGATGATATTACTCCGTTGAGACACATGAGGGCGCTCGAGCCAACCGACAATGTTTCCTTTAAATTGGGGGGGAGTGGGGGAGTTGTGAATCCTGGCTTCGTTCAGCCATTGTTTCATGCCGTCAGGATGCTGCTTAGGGGGATAATGTCTGTCCGAGGTCTAGAGCAGTCACCGTAGACTTAGCTCGCTGAGCTTGCAGACTAGCAATATATACTATTGCTAGTATATATTGCAATATATACTATTCTACATGCTGTTCTCTTATTGCCTGATGGGGAAATAGGTTGCAGGCAAGTTTCTTTAACTGTTCAGCCCAGTCCTAAGGGGATCTGTACCCTAAGATAACACACTTGTGGTACTTTGAGCTCCTTGGTTTAAAAAAGGGATTCTATTTCCAGGTGGCAGTGAACATTGCTCCTCATTACTGAAGAAAAAGAAATTGCATTTATTTTTCGACCTAGGATTGTTTTTGCTAAGGGCCTCTAGACAGAGGTCAAGGCTGAATAAGTTTTCACGCTATTTCTGCCACTTTTTGTGCCTGCCCTACTGCTTGGAAATCTTTCCAGGGGAGCGTGGGAGGCAGACGTGGGGACAAACCTGTGCACCTCCTGCTTTCCTGGTCCTGCCCCCAACACCTGTGTGCACACTGGGTTTGTGTCCTGTTGAATGCAGGGACCGATTTGGAGTGCTCGAGGGTCGGGGCAGGCTGTCACACTGCGCATGTCTGAGATGCACAAACTCCTCTGGCGAGAGGATCAGGGCTTATGACTTCCAGCCAACTGATCCTTCCCGCTGTGTGTGCCGGGAACGATGTCAGCGTTGTGACAGTACAGTCAAGTCGTGGGACAGATGTGGGTGCATGAGCCTGAACCCGAGGCAGCACACGCGTGGCATTAAAACTGGAAGCTGTATAGAGGAGGACTGGTCAGTGATGCCACTGAGTTTGTGAAATAAAAATTTAAAAAAAGTTTACTACAGCAACCCATGCTGGAGCACCGTCCTGACATATTTAGCCTAAAGCCAGCTTGTCATTTGCAAAATGCTGTCCAAGTACAAGAAGTGTCATTCAGCCTTTCCTAAGTGCTAGACAAATCTATTATTACTAGTTTATTGGCTGAGAAAGGGAGGTGTGGGGAGGGAACAGCCTTTCTACAAAGTTACCTGGCAAGTCAGCAAAAGGGCCAGACTAGGAGATTATAGATTTCTGTACTTGATGTTTGGCAGGCTTGCCAAGAAATTTTTTTTTATGGAAATTCAGATGCGTTTTATAATCAAGTTGCATTTAATATGCTTTAGGCTAAAGTGCAATTAAGATACATCAGTTCTTGGCTCTGGAAAGGGTATCAAGGGAGTATCAACACATTCCCATTGCTATATCAGAGTAATAAAGTGCAGAATGCAGAGTCAGAATTTATACTGTAAGGTTTTTATAATGGTAGCAAAAATGGTCACCAAGTACCATGTCGTCTGCTCTCAGGGAACACGGTTCTTGTCAGCTGTTTGGGAAATGAATTCTCTCAGCCCTTTTAAAAATTAATTGTAAGGAAATTCAGTGGAATAAATGGAAATCCAAGTGCAAAGGAAACACACTCTGGCCTCCAGGCAAGCATTTTCTTGAACATGTCATTCCGCACTCTCTAGTGGCTATGACAGGAAGGAGGAGGAAGAGAGAAAAAGTTACAGCTTCGGAGGAAGTGGGTGAAATCCTTAGGGGCAACAATGTCATTGGGGAGTCATTGCTGCTAAGACAGGGAAATTTAGCTCCAAAAAGCGTGGAGCCGTAGAATATCATTTTCATACGACACATTTTAATTACATTTTTCATTGCTCCTTCTCATATTTGTGCTTAGAATAATTCCTTCACTTAGGCATAACTGCTTGTCTTTACTGTTGTTAGATTAACAAAGGAAGGGCTGTTTCCTCTGTGGGGTATGTGTGTGGCTTTACCCTTTCTTTCATTTGGTGTTTCAATCACTGACAATAGACCTTGGAATACGGGAAACAATGAGAAATGAGTCACAACTGCGAAAATCAAACGTTCGAAGTGAGAAAAGTGTATTTCCTGACATGATACGTAACAGACCTTGAAAAATGGACTGATTTGAAAGAAGGGTTAGTGTTTTGTGCTTTTCAAGTCATAGCTGCTGCTGCTTTGGTTTTTTTTATCTCCAAAGAAGTAGAGAAGTGGACAGACAGCTTAGACTTAACCGACGAGTCCAGATACCTTTCTGGATCATTCTGAAAGGTGCACGGACACGGAGTCACTCTCGGGAGATGCCTGTTCTCATCCTCACCCTTGAACCCTCTGTGGCAGCCCAGGCTAAAGCTAAGGACGTGAGGAACCGCCTTACGTCCACCATGAGCAGGGCTCCAAGGATGCTTGCATGTGTCCTTTCAGACAAGTGAAGTTTCTTTAGGTGACCTCTAGAGGTGTGAGGTTTTCTTTCAGCCTCTCTACAGCCCCTTCCCCTGTCACTCCTGAAATACTGCCCTTTGCCATCCATCTAGAAAGAACCACTGAAAGCCCCTAGCTCCTTTCCGAAGTGGTGAATACGAAGCCACCAGCCGTAAAATAGGTGCCACGAATGGCTTGTTACAGGGAGGAGGTGGATTTGCTGAGAAAGAGCTGTGCTTTGCTGTAGGATTCTGTGGCTATTGCCAAAAAGGATTTGCTATGTGGGAAGAATTCGAACTATGCTGAGTTTCTGGGAGAACCCTCCAAACCTATCCCACTGTTGGGTGAAGACACTGAATCCAGCTGCTTCTCTTGTCCTAGGGGCTTGGTTCGTAATTCTGGTTCCTTGTTGGTCAGAACTTCTCCATCTCCTGTGTGTATACGCTCATCATGTGAATGTATATACACAGTTGAAAAGTATGGGACCTTATCAAGGTAACCTACAGCCTTTCTGAACTCTAGATTCTTGTTCTAATTGGAGCCCCTGAATCACAGCACAGCAAACATATTAAAATGCACCCATGTTCCATGATAAGTATATTGTTATGTAATTATAGATAATGTGTTGAATAGCAGTTGATGAGTTGGCATGTTACATTTTGTAGGTGTTTACTTAAACATCTGTTTGAACTTTTTGCAGTTTTGTTTTGGTATTTTTTTTCCTTTGGAATAAGCAAATTTTCTCCCCAGTTCTCAATCATTTTTAAGCCTTTGAAAAGCTCATAGATGCTGGGCACTGTCCTATAGTGCCTAAGGAATAACATGGCTCTGGGTTTTGAGTTCAAGAAGTTGTTATGAGACAGGACCCAGGGGCCCATTCATGTAAACAAATATTTCCATAGGGCGTTCCCATAGTGCTTGGAAATGAACCACAGAACCAGGACCCCATGCTCAAATTCATTTTGGTGTGGGGAAATACCCGGAAGAGCATCAACATATGAAAGTCACCCAGAAATCCTGCAAGAAGAAAGCTTTTAAATATTTTAATCCAATGTTTCCCAAATGCATTTGATTCAGAAAGCCTTTTAAAATGAGTAATGCTTACCAACGTCCTAAAGAGCTAGCGTTCCTTGGAAGTAACTTTGGGAAATGCTGATTGGAAGCCTGTTGGCTTCCACTTAAATCCTCTGGGTTTACCTTGGTCCAGCTCTGGACTAGTTTTATTCCTGCAGCCTCCATCATCCTTCTTTGCAGCCATATTCAGAATTAAACCTGCCTTTACTTGAGAGCCTGCAGGGGCTTTGAGTGTTGGACGCATCTCATTCAACTCATCCTGCTGTTGCAATCTTCATTCACAACAGTGTATGTAATACAAGTATTGTCCGTATTGTACCTACAGATTTGGAGTGAGGTTCAAAGAAGCCCAGTCAAATAAGAAATAGTCTTTATTTGATATTGGATTTGTCTGACTCTAGAACCCATGATTCTAACCAATGGCATGCGATAGAAGAGAACTAAAACACTCAATCCAGAAATAAGCATATTTAGGAATCCAGGACATGACGGTGCCCCATTTTCATTCCACTGCCATGTCTCCCCAAGTATGTTCTCTATCTATTGCTCTAGGAAAGGTGTTAATAGAAAGGATGTTTTCCCTTTAGGTCCTGGTAATCTCTGCCTTTAAGTGAACAAAACTCTTCCAAACTGCCTGATGGGGCAGCGCAGGGAGGAAGGAGAGTGGCACTTGCGAACGTTGTCTCTCCTCCAGCTTAGCTCTCTCTGCTGCTACCAGTGAGGAATGGTGGTCGGGCCAGCCTGCTGCACCCACAGAGTTAGGAGTCCTGTCTCCTTTGGAATTTATTTTTGGCTTTATCTCCCTGTTGGCCATCTCCTGACACTACTCCTTCTAGTAATCACTGCTAAGCTCCTTACTGGCTGCCCCCAATACTGCAGCAGAACAAAATCATCTGGGTTACCCTTCTGTTTCCTTCATTGTGCTGATGAAATTGCTCTTGATTCTTGCTAGGGAATAGCCCAATCTCTTGTTGAGAGTATTTTCTCTACTTGAGAAGAGGTAGGAGTGGAGGGGAGCACGCTGTTTCTTGGCTTTCTCTCTATACAAAGAGAGGAACTCTAGAGTTACAGCTGTTACTACTGTTCATTTGAGGGATCCCAAGTTCTCATTCTTCAAAACTGCTGGGAAAATTCTAAGCTTATGCCTTTCCTCCTTCATATGTAGTACCATGGGTGCCCACCTGCTAAAAGTCACAGAATCTAACATTTTTTTAGCATCTTCTTTCATAGAAGGGCACTTACATGTCACCCAAATAGTTGATTCTGTTAATGAGGTCCTTTGATCTGCAAGGCCTTGTATGATTATGGCCTTCCCATGCCTTATTATTTTGGGGGGTGGGCCTAGTGGGGAGGCATAAAATTGCACGCCTGTATTCTCTAGGCTTCATAGCTATATGAACTGACAAATTTAAAATTCAAGTTGAGAAAGAATATCCATACTATTATTTTTTCACCTTGTGTCTAAGCCAAGATTATCAGCAAGGATAGAGAGAAAACACATCTTGTTAAATATTACTTAGGCATTTGACATGTTATGAAGGAAAAAATTCAACCGTACTCTTACGTGTACCATTACGTTCAGTCTTCTATTAGTATCAATAGTTTGGCTAAGTGGAAATTACAGGCTGACATTGCACAAATACTCATAATCATGCTGAGTGTTACAACTCAATTCAAGATAATAATCAGACTTAATCTGGGGGTGGTGGCCAGGGGAGGTTTCCTAGTGGAGAAGGTGTTTAAGCTGAAATCTATGCAATAACCTAAGATGTAGTTGTGCAACCCAGCTCCCCTGCCCCCACTATTGCCTAATGCTAGACATCACCAGTACATGTGGTCTATGTACCTGATGTCCTTTTAGCCTGGTGTGTGAAGTTAGGGAGGGGTGGGGGGGGTTTCTAGTGAGAAGGAGCAGCATGCATGACCATCCTGAGATGCAGTATGGTGGGTCTAAAGAACTGAAAAGTCTACCATATGGTGAAAGTTAGAGAAAGAGTGATATTAGATGAGACCAAGGAGGTTGGATGGGGCTAGATCAAGTTTGATCTTCTAGTCTCTGTTAAGGCTTTTGGACTCTTTCCTAAGGGCAGCAAGAGCCCATTAAAACATTTTAAGCAGGCAAGTGTCATGGTGAGATTTGCATTTGAAAAGTACATACTTCAAATTATAGTATGAAGAAAGGATTGGTTGAGAGCTAAGGTGGAATAGGTAGACTAATAGGAGATGAGCCCAGTGAATGGTGTTTGGATTAGAGTGATAGTGGGGTGGGGAATGGATCCAAGAGATATTTAGGAGATATAATCAATAGTACCAGGTGACTGATGTTTGGATAGAGGGACAATGAAGTGGGGTAGATTCAAAGGTAACTTTCAGGTTTCTGTCTCAAGCTTGGAGGAAGGTGACACTTACTGAGATATGGAAGACTGGTGGGAGAGAGTTTTGCGTATCAGTGCAAGATGACCTCAATTTTGAACAAATCAAGATGTTAAGATGTGTAATAGGAGACTGAGTAGTTGGTTGGATATATAAATCTGGAGCTCAGGGCATCAGGGAGATGTGGGGGGAGTCTGAGCTGGAGTTATAAATTTGGTGGTTGTCAGGGTTTAGAAACCATGGAAATGGCTGAGATTATTTAGGGGAAAGTATTGAGTTAGAATCAAAGAAAGCCAAAAAAGAAAGTCTGGAAATCACACACACATATTAAATGGTTGGGTAGAGAAAGAGGAGGTTATGAAGGAGAGCTAAAAGGTGTGTTCAGGGAGGGTAAGAGAGAGTTCACCAATGGCAAGGGAAGAGATGCTTTAGGAAGAAGGAAGTAGTGAACTGTAGAATGCTGTTGGGAGTACAAGGGTATCAGGGGAGATATCTCTGGCTGGAAGTAACAGAGAAGCTGACTCAAACTTGCTTGAACAACCAGCATATGTATTGACTCTTCTGGCTGGAATTTTAGAAGTATGGAAGGCTTTAGGTTCACCTTATTCTAATGATTCTGCCTGCATTAATCTGGGTTCCCTTGGGTGTACCCTCCTCTGTGTGTGGGTTTTATCCTTAGACTATTTCCCTCATGGGACAAAACAGTTGTACTTGTCTCTGGATTCACATCCATCTTTCCTGGCATCCAGAAGAGTTTTTGTCTCTTCCCACTTGCACGCTCTTGAAAGAGAACTTACTTTACAGAAGCCCCTGGTGCACGATTCTTCCTGGCTCATAATTGGGCTGAAGTAAGTCATGCTTATTTCTGAATCAAATCCTGACCAGAAAAATACCTTGCATTTAGTGACCTCAATGTGATTTCCTCAGCTTATTACTGCTAAGGGGCTGGGGGTAAATAGACCAATGAGGCTCATCACAGGAAATAGGGAATATCTTCCCTTGAGACACAAGACTAGAGTTCTTTGGGGGATGCTGAAGGACAGAATGAATATAGGTTGGGCAACCAATGATGCCCACTGTATTAACACAAGCAGGAAGTGAGCAGTGCTTATTGGAACTTAAAAATCTTTATACATGTTTACTGAGGTGTGATTGACACAAATTCATTGCACGTAATTAAAAATGTACCATGAAACCATGACCACATGAACATAATGTGAACATATTCATAACCACAAAAGTTTTCTGACTACCCTTTCTAATTGTTTCTTCCTCTCTTGTCTCATCCTATTCCTCCCTCCTTGTCTGGTCCTCAGGCAATCACGGATCTCCTTGTCACTGCAGATTTATTTGCATTTTCTAAAATTTTATGTAAGTGCAATACAGTAGATATTTTTTCGGTCTGGCCTCTTTCAGCATAATTATTTTGGGATTCATCCATGTTGTGTTTATCGAGTTTAGTTTTATTGCTATGGTATCCCGTTGTATGGATATAGTACAATTTGTTCATCCTTGCACATACTGGTGGACATTTTGGTTTCCAGTTTTGAACTATTATAAATAAAGGTGCTAGGAATATTCATGTACAAGTGTGTTCTCTAGGGTAGATACCTAGGAATGGAATGGCTAGATCACAGGATAGTAAAGTTTTGCAAAGTGGTTGTTAGATTTCATACTCCTATAAGCAGTAAATGGGAGTTCCATATTCTCATTAATGCTTAGTGTATCATCAATCCTTTCAACATTAACCACTCTAGGGGGTTTGTAGTGGTATTTCATTGTGATTTTAACTTGGATTTCTCTAATAACTGATAATGTTGAGCTTCTTTCAATATACTTATTTTCTATCCACATACCTTGTTTTGGTCAAGTATCTGTTCAAATCTTTTGCCTAACTCAAAAAATGATTTGGTCTTATTGAGTTGTATAAGTTCTTTATTCAAGATATAAGTCCTTTATTGGTTATGAATTATAAATATTTTCTCCCAGTCATTGGCTTCCCTTTTAATTTTCTTAATGTTCTATCTTTCAAAGAGCAAAGTTTTAGTTTTTGTTAAGCAGTTTGTGCTTTTTGTATTATGTTTAAGAAATCTTTACCAAATTCAAAGTCATTAAGATTTTCTCCTATGTTTTCTTTCAGAAATTTAAGTTTAGCTCTTAAAGTTAGAATCATCATTGATTTTTGAGTTAATTTTTGTATATGGTGTGAGGTAAGAGTCAAGGTTAATTTTTTGTTTCTTTTTGCATATGACTATCCAGTTGTTCTAGAACTATTTTTAGAAAAAAATTCTAGCTGAATTTCCTTGGCATATTTGTTGAAAATCAATTGCATGTGTATATGTACATATGTATGTACTCCTATATTGTTTCTCATATTTGTCTCTTTATATGGTTTCCACCTATCTTGACCTACCAATGTGATCATTCTTAACAGTGCACTGTGCTAAATACAACGCACTATACACTGTACTCATTTTTTCAGAAATTTGGGATTATATTACACATAATGCTCCATAATTTGCTTTATTCCCCTTTAAATACACCTTGGAAACTTTCATTTAAGTAAACACAGATATACCTTATTATGTACACCTTATTATTTTTAACTGTTTTACAGAATTAATATGCAAAATATGCAGCCAGCTTCTGAATGGGAGACGTTTAGCTTGTTTCAACATTTTCAACATTAAAAGTTACTCTACATTATTGCAAGTGCCTTTTTGGGCACATGTAAGTCTTTCTGTAGAATAGGTTCTTCAAGGTGAAATTTCTGGGCCAAAGAGTAAACACATAAACTTTTATAAAAGCTGAAAAAGTTTCTTCCTTAAAGGCTATACCACTACTTTGAACAGTCTATGAGAGCAAACATTTTACCCCATACTCACCAACACTAAATACCAACGATTAAGTCCATGTTGGCAATTTGTTTTTCCTAGAAAAAGAGTTATTCCATCTACATTTTCATTACCTTGGAATAAATTTTTCCATGGTATTTTCTTTGCATTGTTAAAATTTCCTCTGTAGCTGTGATTAAAATCGTTTTTGGCTTTTAATATTTTTTGTATCTTCTCTGGTTTTTTTTGTTAATCACACTTGGTAAATATTCATTTTTATTAAGTTTTCAAGGCACCATTGGTTTTATTAAATCCTCTAATTTAAAAATTTTTGTATCATTTTTTTCCTACTTTTAATACACTTCTTTTGCTACTTTATTGCCTTTTGGAGACTATTAAAAAAATTTATGTGATCAAATATTCAACATTTTCAATTAACTTTACCAAGGTATAATTTATATATTAAAAATTAATTTTATTTACCCACCCCCTTATATAATTATCATCTTTTACTTCTATAGGTTAACTCCACCTTCCAGTGTTTTTATTTTTGCTTTCAACAGTTAGTTGTACTTTAAATAAGTTGTAGAAGAAAAAGATATTTTATATTTACCTACTTACTTACCACTTCTGTTTCTCTTCATTCCTTCCTGTAGATCCTAATTTCCATCTGGTATAACTTTCCTTCTGACTGAAGGCTATCCTTTAGCACTACTTCTAGTTAAAGTCTACTGGCAACAAATTTTGTTTTTGATTTACTGAAATACCCTTATTTTACCCTCGTATTGGAAGAATATTTTTTTTTTTTTTTTGAGACAGAGTCTCACTCTGTTGCCCTGGCTAGAGTGCCATGGCATCAGCCTAGCTCACAGCAACCTCACACTCCTGGGCTCAAGCGATCCTTCTGCCTCAGCCTCCCGAGTAGCTGGGACTACAGGCACTAACCACCATGCCTGGTTAATTTTTTCTATATATTTTTAGTTGTCCAATTAATTTCTTTCTAATTTTTAGTAGAGACAGGGTCTCCCTCTTGCTCAGGCTGATTTCGAACTCCTGAGCTCAAACAATCCACCCGCCTCGGCCTCCCAGAGAGCTAGGATTACAGGCGTGAGCCACCGCACCCGGCCTTGGAAGAATATTTTTGCTGGATATAAAATTCTGGATATGATTTTTTTCTTCTAGCATTTTAAAGATGTCATTTCATTAAATTCTGGCCTCCATTGTTTCTGATGAGAAGTTAGTAGTCATTCTTATCTATGTTCCCTTACATGTAATTGGTCTTTTTTTTTTTTTTTGCCCCCCTGGCTAATTTTAAGACTTCATCTTTGTGCAACTTTATGATCATTTTAAGAGTGGTTCTTTTTATATCTCTCCTGCTTGGAGTTTATTGAGCTGTTTTGATCTGTAAGTCAGAGTTTCATTTTTTAAAATCAAATTTAAGAAAGTTTCCAGTTGTTTCTTCGAATATTTTTTTCTGCCCCATTTTACTGTATTATCCTCCTGAAATTCTTATTACACATGTATTAGAACATTTGATATTTTCCCATAAGTCTGTAAGAATGTATTTATCTTTCTTTTTTTCCCCCCTGTCCCACAGACTGAATAATTTCTATTACTCTATCTTCAGAAAGACCAAGCTTAGGCATTCAAGATGGCTCATTTACATGAGTAGTAGTTGATACTGGTTGTCAACTCAGTTGGGATTGTCAAATACAGCATTTACATGTGGCTTCTTTATGTATTAATAGCTTGAACTCTTACACCATGGCAGCTGAGCAAATGTCCCAAGAGACACAGGTGGAAGTTGTAGGGCTTCTTATGATTTTTATAATGTCATTTCCACTTCAATTCTATTGGTTAAAAAGTTCTAAGACCAGACCATGGGAGATTGACACAGTCACTTTGGAAAAAGATCATATGGGATGGGAAATATTGCTATAACCATCTTTAGAAAATACAATCCACCACAACTTTGTTAGGTTAGAGTCTGTCTGCTAAATATACAATCTGAGCCATCCTACTTTTAGTTTCTATTGACTAATTTTTTATTTATGATAGGTTATATTTTCTTATTCTGAGTGATTTTTAATTGAATACTGGACATTTAGAATAAAACACTGTAGAGACTCTGGAATCTATTATCTTTCTTTGAAGATTATTGAGACATGTTTTAGCAGGCAGTGAAATTAGTGATGATTTTGAATTTGAGTAAGCTTGACTTTATGCTTTATTTGAGTGGATATATTTCCCAATCCCCTGTAAGTCCTGGCAGTCCCCTGTAACAAAAGGTATCTCAACTTTCAAAGTCTCTCTTCTGTAAGGACCTTATCAGGACTTGATTTTAGGTATTGTTGATTTTAGAAAGGTCCAGACGAAGTCTTAGACTAGAGCATCATCTTAATCTTAAGGAAAGCTTTTCTGGTAATTCAGCTCGATGTTAGGGAAGTAATGAGGATTCTCTGTTCTGGCAGGATCAGAACTCCCCAACACTGCTCTTACCTCAACACAACCCAAACTCTAAAATCTAGATTGCATTTTCAACCCTGTTTGTTGCAGTTGCTATCTGGTAAGCCTTGAATGGAACTGTCCTGTGCAGTACAGTTTAGCTTGCCTTATGGGCTCCTGGCGGTACCTAACAGATTGCTGGAGCCCTCAACTCTGCACATCTTCCTCACTCTTAGACCTTTTTCTGTAAAAATCATCTGCTTTGAACTCTTGATTTCTGCTTCCTGAGCTTAGCAGGATTGCTAAGCTCTGCTTTCCTCTTGACTTCTCTGCTCTCAGAAATTAGTCTTGTCTTGCCTATTATCCAATGTGTTAATTTCTTTATATATTTTTGCCTAGTTTTATAATTGTTTATGGTAAAGACACTAATGTAGTCTGAGTTACTCCATCATGGCCAGAAGCAGAAGGGTTCTGTCTTTATACTATGACTTTTCAGTTTGGTGTTATAGTTAGAAAAACTGTCTCCATTCTGTGATTGCAAAAAACTCATTCCATAATTATTTTGTAGCATTGTTTATGGTTTTAATTTTTAGATCAGAAATTTTTCAATTTCTTTTGATGTATGGTATAAAATATATAGCCAATTTCATTTTTCCCTCATGATGGTTTCTCTGTAGTCCCAAAACCATTTATTAAAAAAATACTAAATTTGTAACAGCTTACTTGAAATATCTCAATTTATGGCATCTTAATTCTTTCTTGAGTATATATCTGGACTTCCTAGTCTGTTACATTAATCTGTCCACATACAAGTATATCACTGTTTATTTGTAATTTTATGATGCATTTTAATGTATGGTAAAGCTATTAATGTTTTTCACAACTGTAATGGCTCTTATTTTTTGATATCAACTTTAAAGTTAACTTGTATAGTTGAAATATCCCATGGTTATGCATTCAGTTCAGAAATTAATTCAGCAAGAATTATCTTTGTGATGACATTCTATTCAAGAATGCATATGGCCACTTTATTAAGTATTCTTTTGCATTTATCCATAGTGCATTTCTTATTAAATTTACATCTAGGTACATCTACGTCGTGATATTTTTAACGAGCGTCATTTTGCCAGCGTACCTTTTTAGTTGTTTGTGTATACAGAAAGGCTTTGGATGATGTGTATCACTCATTTTCAACCAGCTTTTAACAACTCTCTGTGATGATGTAGATGTCCTCTTTTAATCTAGCAATATCACATTTGGAAATCACAAAACTATAACAAGTAATGTTAATTACAATATAATCCCTCCACCCTGGAGAGTGAGTAAATATTAATCATACAAACCCACTTTCAGCTCTTGAGGCCTTTGGAGTGTGTGAATGCTTTTATTTTGTTATTTCTGCGTTTGAGATTGCTGTGATTTGGCCTATCCGTGCCAGGACTTTCAACTTTTCTTTCAAGACAGTTTTTCTCAATGGGACTCATGCCAAGACCCTGTTCTTTGGAGCTCCAGTCATGTGAATAGGCCTTTATGTGCCCCAGAATGCTGAGGATGGGTTAACAGCAATGTGATCACCAGAGACATACAGGAGGGCCAGGGCATTACTTCGATTCCATAACTACATCTAGGTCTCTGGGAAACAGCTTATTTGACCTTCATCCTCTCTTCCCCTCTTTCAGTGGAATTTGGACCCATTGGTTCTCTGGGTGCTCTGGCTACCTGGCCAGCTCAGTCATGGACATAACAGCAGAGCTACCTGTACTCCCACCTCCCAGGTCTACGTCTCTGGGCTTCCCACACCTTCGTTTTTACCCAGGGCAGATAGGAGCCTGGCTTCCAGCCTTCGTGGAAATAGTGAGGAACCAGGGCTGGAGTCTCCATAACCACGTAGTCCATAGTGCAGACACAAGGATGATGACGGACCTTCTCTTAAGCACTGAGAGTGCTCAGCTGTAGCAATATTGTTCCCAGGGCAGGTTTCTTTTCTCCAATGCTAACAATATCACTGACACAACCTTCTCCAACTATTGCTGTTGTCGCCCGTTTATGTCTTCAGACCTGAGAATGCAGTGGGGGCTGGGCAGAAGGTTCAGGATCCTGTAATAACTCGTGTCCCTGAATGGATGAGGTGATCCTGTTGCTGGTATTTCTATAAAAGGTTGTGAACTGGTAGCCCGTCTACTCCATAATTTTGTCTGGCTTCACAGTGGGTTTCTGGGGGGTTTTTTGGATTCAATCAGTTAGCTACATTTCGTTATCTGGAGATTTTATATCTAATATTTCATAAAATCTAAGATACCATGATTATTTTTAAGATATGTCATTATTTTATACACCACCAAAGAAAAATGCTATCAATTATAATTGAAAGATACCACTGATCATGAGACATATCCTGATTTCAAACATGTTAAAATGTGAAAATAATGTACATCTTAGTGTCAATGAATTATAGTAACAAATCTGGATACATGGCTTCCCTTACTCGTGGGAAGATCTAACAATATTGGGACCACATCTTCGTATCACAGTAATGAGGCTGCTCCTTTGGCTCTGGGCTTTGCATTTTTCCTCGATCCCCACCTGGCCCACTAATTTATGTAAGTTACCTGCAGGTGTGATTCCTTTCTCCATGGCGATAGACTCAATCCAGAGGCACTTTCTCCCTTCCTCCATAAACAGAATGGCTCCTTGCTGTACTGAAGAGAATACTTGACATCTCATATTGCAGCATTTGAATTGCAGTGACCGCATGGGCATTGGGAGCTTCCACGGTTAAAGAATAGGTACTTTAATAAAGGACATCTGCGTGCTGAAGGAGACTCACCTTACGAGGTGCCTCTCGGAACAAAACAATGTCTGCCCTTTATTTTTAGGTAAATTCAAGCTTTCAAACGAAGGATTACAGAAAGCATGTTTCTGACAGTCTTAGAATAACAATTTTGTCCCTAATTCTTGCTACTGAATGACCAGAAACACTGAAGTCCTTTCTGAGTGTACCCTAGCACATAGCCTAGAATATTTTTTTTCCATGCTTACAGAAATGGATGTTTTTGTGTCTAGTAGGTTTTTATTTTTAATGTAAAGACAAGAAGCTGAAATATTTTACAGTTCAGTTTAATGCTTCACACCTGGCAACGTCATTTAAATATTCATTGGGTATACTACCCTTTAGCACCATAACTTAACCCTTTTGGAATGTTTTATGCTTTTGGCTATGAATTCTAATTTGTTTGCCATAAATACAGCTATCCCTACTTTAGTTATTTGCCACTTACCTGACATACCTTATTTTTTTATTTTAGAATTTTCTAGATCACTTTGTTTTATGTTTGTACCCAGAATTGATAGGGGATGAGAAGCGTTGCTTGTAGGGTTTTTCTTTTCTCTCTCATAGAGGGCAGGGCATCACTGCCCTCCTGTATGTTAGCCCTGTTATTTCTATAAGGTATCTTTTCCTACCTGTTTAAAAGAGTAAAGCATAATTTTTCCATGAGGGGAAATCTGATTTAATGTTTCCCAATCCAGCTTTCCTTAATGGAAATGTCTAATAGTCTGATATGTTGTCTCTAAGCCTTAGTTTTTGGTGCAGTAAGTTCTCATATTTCTCTATACCCTTAGCAATATTCTAATGTGAATTTCATAGAGATGGGTGCCATTTTAACCAGAAAGTTGTAAGGGTTTTTAATCAGGGATCCCTCCCTCACTAGAGAGGGAGTTGCTAGCTGTGGGTTACTGTTTCTGACTTCAAAGTTTTTTTTTTCTCTGTTCAGCATGAATAATTTGGGGGAAAACAATTTTTTTTGTGTAGCATTTCCCTTTCAAGAAACATCAAGTACGTTATGACCATTACTTCGAAACAATGCATAGTTTATTTGGGTCTTGTGTGTTTGGTATGTGTGTGTGTTTTTCTAAACAGATGCTGAGTAAAATCTCCAGAAGGTCATGTGTGAGGCAGAATATTTAGAAGAATGCTTCGGAGCCCAGCCGACTTTAAACAACTTGCTAAACCATTGTTTATTAAAGTGAAACAATGGAAAAGAGGAAGTGGTAGAAAGCTGCTTGGTTAATATTAAATGAAAGTCATCTCTCTCCCCCACCTGAGACCGTGTCAAACCACAGTGAATTATAAGCTTAAATGAAGGTTTGAGAGCTGGTTCAGAAATCTTTGAACCCAACTGAAAGAAAACACAGCCCTCATGACATGAGTTTCACGGGAAGTGTTTGGTCAGGTTATTTACTGCAGACCAGCAGTGAGTCTGCAAGAGGGGTAGCTTCTTCCAGGGTCAACCTGGGGGGCTACTTTGCTAAATGAGAAAAGAGGTGGGAAAGCAAGCTCAAGCCTCGAGAAAGGTGGGTTTAGGAAGACAAAGATGACTTTCCTATTGCTGGAGAAGGTCTGGCTCCACTTCAGGTTGACTGAGCGCTTCTTAATGTTTAAGATCAAGACATCCACTCCAAGCGGGTTGGGCACCCTTGCAGGGAGCCAACCCACCAGGTAGGAGGCAGGGTTGAAGGGATAAGGAAGATTCCCGGTTTCCTTGCTATGATGGGTAATGTTATGTGTCACCTCTGCTAGAGCATGGCACCCAGATGTTTGGTCAAGCACCAATCTAAATGTCACTGTGAAGGTATATTTTAGATAAGATTAATATTTAAATTAGTAGACTTTGCATAAAGCAGATTACCCCTCATAACATGGGTGTGCCTTAACCAGTCACTTAAGATCTAAAGAGATGAAAGACTAAAGTCCCTTGAGGAAGACAGAATTCTTCCTCTAGAATGTTTTTGGACTTGAGCCGCAACATCTCTTCCATGGGTCTCCAGCCTAACTTGGATTTCAGCCTCTCTGCACCATGCTCATGTGAGCCACTTCCCTAAATTCTTTCTTCTCTCTCTCCCCCTCCTATTGGTTCTATTCCTCTAGAGAACCTTGAAGTCCACTTAAGTATTAAAAAACTCATTGCTCCAGAGGCCACCCAGTGCCAACTGAATCTTTCTTTCATTTATATTATAATAGTTCAACCACTCTCTCCAAGCCATGCAGTGAGTTAATGCCTGAATCTAAGTAGCTTCTATAGGAGCTCCCCAGTGTCTGAAAAGTCAAGTCCAGATATTTATGACTGAGAGTTAGTACCCAGCACAATCTTGGCCTCGTCATCCCTATCCTGCCTGTCACTTTCTAGCACAAAACCTCTGTCCTAGGCCAGTAGTTTCTCTCGCTCTGTCTGCATTTGCTAGAAGAATTCTCTTCACCTTGCCAGTCCATGTCTTATGCAGAAAATGTTCTTCAAATCCTTCTACTCCTTCAAAGCACAGCTAAAGTTCTACTTTCTTCATGTAAAACTCTTTTAACTTTTCCTTTCTCTCATCTCCGCTTGTATCTTTAGTAAGCCTCATGCTGCAATTTTTTGTTCTGTAATACTGACTGGAGTATGTGTAGTAATTCAACTGCAGGCTGGCTCCTGGAGAGAAGAGACCAAGCATTTTACTCTGCTTATCCCATGATGCTTGCCAGAGAGAAGCGAAGCACATAAAAATACCATGCTACATCTGGCAGTTGATGGCTGAGGGAATCTCATCGGGGGTTATGCAACCTGACCTTGTGTCTCCTAGACCCATAACTACATGTTAAACTCTACAGTCTGCTACGTGCTTTCTAGTAGGAGGAGGAGATGGTCCTGTCTTGATGTGACTTCAGTGTGAACAAAGGCAGTGACTTTCTAGCAGTTACTCTCCATGTCACCCACTAGTAAATTGCCATTTACTGTCCTGTGATAACTCTTGGTATAATTCTCTTTGGAGGTGGTGGTTGTGTTTCCTTTGCTTTATTATTTCATCAATGTATATCTCAGAGGTAAAGACTTGTTGTATGCCCCACAATTCCTTGCACATTGTAGGCCCTCAATTAACGAGGCCAAAGCATAAAGGGGGAGTCAATTATGATCCTGAAAGATGCAATCCCAAATGCCATAATCCCTAAAAGATCAAAATCCTGTAAATTTAACTCTGGAAAAAATAATAAAATTCTTTCAAAGATATTTATTTACATTTTTAAAAGGAGATCATTTGAGCAACATAAAAACATGATAGAACACTTCATAGGCCACTTTACATAATAAAATTGGCAATAATATATAACAAGGATAGACTCTCACGTATACTGATGACGGTTATACTGGTACAACAATTATGAGTAGAGAAGCCATATTTACAAAGAAATAGGTCAAAATGGGAAATGCGTAAGTGTATATTACTGTGGTTGGTAAATGTGTGCACCCAACTTTATGGTCATCTGGAATACCATGATGAGCAACCTAAGTCTCTTGGCAAGATCGATCAAAAGCTGTGATGGGTCACCACTGCATATGTGGTCATGAGCCAAAGAGCAGAGAGATCTTGAGAAATTTTACCTTTCACAAATGCAGATGTATGAAAAGGACATCTCATCGATTGAGGAAGTTTCAACATCTTTACATCCACACACAGTGCTTACACACAAAGTCCATGGGGTGATAATGCCCTTTCATGGAGTCAAATTTGCAAAAAAAAAAAAAAATGTATAAAACAAAATGCTTTAAAAGTCTTTGCACAATTTATGCTTCTAGTATTGGAAATGACGTGAATATGAAATACAGAGCATGGCAAATCATAAAACATAATGCTGACAATTTAAAATAGTGAAAAAACCCTAAAAATGGAAAAAGAAAACAAGAAAATGCAAAAACAAAAACTAAAAAAAATTAGTATATGAAAAAGTGGATTACAGCAGTAAATTACAGGCAGTTGTGTGGAGATAAGTCTACAAGAGCTGGCCTGACATGATGCAACTATCCCAGGATTGTGATTTTTGGGATTTTTAGACATGAAGGATTTTAGACTGCTGGGGTTTTGATCTTTCAGGATTTCAACGTTTGGGATTATGGCTTTTGTTACTGGTCTTTGGGGAGTATGATCCAAACATGATATAAAAAGTATGGAAAGATGTACTCTTTTCTGCAATCTTCTACCACCAGCTTTAACCAAGAGCAGACCCTTCATCCTGAGCCTTGCCATGGACCTTAGTGTGCATGAAGGAACTCGGAATTGGGGTTGTTTTCCTGAGCCCCAGGAAGTTGCTTTGAGATTCTAGAGTGATGACATATGTTTGCCCATCAAACAGTTCCACAGTTTCTTCTGAACAGGAGTACATCCGTAGTTTTTAAAGAAGATATATTTGTAGAAAACTTGAGACATGGAAAAAAATACTGGTGGAAAGCCTCATTTCCATCAAAAAGCTATACTCCATGAAATAGTTCAAGGTCGTCTTCTGTCAGCTGTCTCAGAGAACCTTTCATGTTGAACTGAGGCATGAAGATGTCCCTCTGATCTTGGACTCTGAGAACCCTCGTCTTTGATGAGATTCCTGCCTTTGTCCTTTTGTCTGGTCTCGTCCCCTTGCTCATCCAACCTGGGCGAGACAGCAGTTGTATCTTTGAATACCAAACCTTAGTCTTTATTTATTCAACACATAATTGATCACTTACTATATGTGAATCACTTTGGGTGCTGAGCATGTTTCTCCTCTCCTTGAAAATCCCTCTTGATTTCCTGTTGTTCTGGATTGAGTTCAAACTTCCTTTCCAAATACAGCTCTCATCATATTGGACGCAGGGCAGTGGATAATGCCCTGTGTTCCTGCCACTAACATTCTATGCCCTTAATACCTCCAAGCCTTTGTTCACACAGGTGCTTTTGCCTGAAACATGCTTCTTTCTCTCCTCTATCTAGAAACTCCATCTTTATGCCTTAAGGATCAGCTAAAATCTGAATCTTCTGTGATGCCTTCTTACTCAGGCTGGGTTAGTTACCTTCCCCAGGTCCTGCAGCTCATAATGCTGTTGTGGCAGCTGAATTTCGGTCATCTTCTTTGTGTTTCTCTCTGCCTCGGTAGGACATTGGCTGTTTGAGGGCAGAACCTGGATTTTCTTACTCTCAGTCCTTGGCACGTAATACACAGCATTTTAACAACATGCTATATATAATACATACGTACATCTTTATTTGTCAATTAAAAAATAAGGCTAGAAAAATTCTTAACGAATAAATGAAGAATGAATGCTAGTCAAAACAGTTGTGTATGTTTCTTTTGGGGGGCCTGACTCTCACATGGAGTGAAGGCAGACGTGGTACTCCTTGGAGAGAGGGTCTTCCTGGTTTCCTAAATGCTGCTTCCAACTTGCCTCTGCTGCTTTTTTCATTGATGGAAGAACGTCTTTTCCTTTAGTAGGGAACAATGACCTAATCCTTGGGGGGAGAGGTCATGAACCACCTGCTGCTCACCTCGAATGGTTCCTTGATTGATACCAGAGCTTTTTCTGAAAGCAGAGTTTGGAGGATGACGAGGGAATTGGTGTGGAGCATCAGGGTCCTTAATGCTTGATGAGTTGGGCAAGACCACATGAAAAGGGTACTGGGGATTTTGGGTTATGTCAGATTTTTGGTGCTTTGTTTCTGTAACTGGACGGTGTGTGGATATGGTTGGCGTGATGGGTAACTTTGTGTTAACTTGACTGGGCCATAGGGTGCTCAGATGTTTGGTCAAATGTTACTGTGGATGTGTCTGTGGGGATGTTTTTGAATGAGATTGACATTTTAATTGGGGGACTTTGAGTAAAGCAGGTTGTCCTTCTGAACGTGGGTGGGCTGCAGCCAATCAGCATCAGTAAAAAGGCTTATCTTTGCCCCTTTGGACTGGAATGCAAATATCAGTGCTTGGTGAGTATTGAGCCTGCAGGCAATTGTACTGGAACCGTACCATCAGCTCTCTTGGTTCTTAGGCGTTTGGAATCGGACTGGAGCTTAAAGGATCAGCACTCCTGGGTCTTCAGCTTGCTGACTGCAGATCTTGCCAGCTTCTGTAATAGTGTGAGCCAATTCTTTATAATAAATCGATCTCTGTCTTATTGATTCTGTTTCTCTGGAGGAATTACACCTTGACCGATACACCTGGTGTCTTGGCACAGCCCCAAGCTCTGCCTGAGATCTGGGGGACCAGTCAGGGTAATTGATGAAGATGTAAAGTTCACAGAGAGGTTATTTCACCAACTCGAGTGGCGCTGTTTCGTGCCTGGTTACCGACTCCTGTCTTGTGTTTCCTGTTGGGCAGGATAAGAATTTCTGGTACTCAAGTATGGTCTGACCTTCGACCAGATCTGCTCTGTCCGTGTTTCCCAGAGGGGATTTTCTAGACCACAAGGGAATTCAGGGTCTCTCTGACAAAAGGGATAGAGAGGGTCTCTGCCTAATGGGCCTTGGAAGCTGGCATGTAAGGGTAAGATGACTAGGATACTGGGGTTGGAAGGGAGCCAGTGCAACTTAGTAGCATAACAAGAGCCCAGCCTGATTTTCTGAAGTGCAGGTTTTGCCCTGGTTACATGTCTTGGTGTGTGCTCTTGAAACAACAATGAAATGTTGCTTTTGATATTTTCGAGTGTGAGATTCAGAAATTCTTCCCAGCTGTGAATGGGATGGGAATATGAGGGGACACATGTACTGAGTGCCATTTTATTGAACCAGGAGTGTAAATGTCTAGAACAAGACCCAGGGCTGTATGGGGGTCATTGGAATAGCTCATAATTCTCTTTCTACTATTAGCTCAGGGTGACCTTAGGAAAGTCACTTAATTGCTCCTGGCCTCCTATGTCCACTTGCCTCTTAACAAGTGGTTCTTGAACCAGTAGGTTCCACATCACCTGGAAACTAGTCAGAAATGTAGACTTTCACGCCCCATGCCTATGGAATCAGAATGTACATTTTAACGTCACCAGGTGATCAACTTGGACAAGCACTACTGTGGAGAAAAGAGCATTCCATTTTTGAGTTATTTAGAAATGACTGTGTTCTTGATTTGGGCACTCCTGTGTGACTTTGGATATGTCACTGAAACTCTCAGCCTCAATTTCCCTATCTGAAAGCTAGGGCTAAAAATATCTTCCTACCAGCCTGATGGAGTTTTCCTGAGGTTCAAATTAATTTAAAACCTCACGTGCATGTATCGAGTGACTTGTGTGTGTCTGGCGCCGTATAAACTCGGCAGGGTGCAGAGATGACTGCGACCTAGTCCTTGTGCCTAGGAATTCGGCCTCTCACAATGAGAAAGTATGTGTGAAAGCGCTTTGCAAATACAGAGGGCTACCTAAATGTTAGCTATTCTAAGTATTAATTGTGATAATAATACTTGTCCTACTTATGCTGCCTGGTTATCATGAAGTTCAAGTGAGATAAAGCATGTCAAAGTCATTTGAAAAAAGTTGAAAAGTACTGACGTAAGAACTTATTATTAGTGTTGTTATTGCCATCAGTGAGTAAATGAAAATTAGGTTTAGTAGGGGAAAACCTAGATTTAATTGCATTAACTTAGGCAACAGAGGATCCTGGAGTTGCTTGCTTTTGGTTCTGCCGGGGCACTGCATCGACAATTAGGAGTCTGTTAATGCTTCTGCCATTTCAGACTATCTGATCCTGGAAGCGCAGGGATTTCTTTGCAGTTTATTGGCGACTCACTGAAATGCATCCACCTGTGAGGTGGAATGTTCTATCTGATGGGCAGCCTGACAATAGCACTGCCCTGAAGATTAGGATGTAGTGAGGTGGAAAAAACACAAGTGGCTTATGCTTTGTGAGGTCCTCTACCTGGGTGCATGCTCAGGGGCAGTCTTGCTCCATGACTTACTGTCCGTAGAGCCCATGGCATTATGTGGAGACCACAGACGCTCAGGGCAGTCCAAGGAACTTGGAAAACATTTAGTCTAATTCTTGAATTTGAAGATACTGTGGCTCAGAGTTGAAGTGTTGTCTGTGGTTGATTCCAGATCACACGTCAAGCTGATGGAAAAGTTGGGAATTAAAGACTTAATTCTCCTGACTCCCAGTCCAATTCCTTCTCATTAACTCTGGATGCGTTGAGGCCGCATTTTTGCTTTAAGTGACGTACGAGTAGGGAGACAGTTCTCACTGCAGTTTTGGTCTGGATGTGCTGGAAGAGTGTCTACTCTTGGCTTTGTTCTTGACAACGTCTGTGCAGTCCCAGTTCTTCCTCACTGGCTATAGATGTCCTCTCTAGGTACTGCCTGGAAGACGGTCAGTGCAAATTTTAATGGAGTAGGGAAAGGGCAAGATGAACTTTTCCCTCCCTGAGGGTCCTTATGCATGCTGTTCATTCTTTTGTTACATACTCACCATGGTCTGCTTCGATTCTGATACATCGCATATGTGTCTACCCTGCCCACTAAATTAAAAGGCTCTGGGGCTCTGGAGGTAGAGACTACTGTTGAAATTCAGCCTTGTCTCTTGGTAGATCACTCTGGGATCTTTTGGGCAAGTCACATTAGCGCTCTGAACTTCATTTGTTTTCACCTGTAAGTTGAGATGCAATCATATCTACTTTACAGATGGTGCAAATTAAGGAATTACAGGTGTAATCAACAATCCATTGTAGTTACTGCTAATTCCATCTCTGCTGCTCTCAGATGTGTGCCACAGCCACCTTTCTGACCTCCTCATGCTATACTCACCCAAACGGACTCTCGACAACAGCCTGCACCCCCAACGTTACAGAACTTTACATCACTCATGAGGTCACTTGTTCCGACTATTGGTCTCTTTCCAGGAAGACTGGGTCACAGACCATTAACTTCAGTTTCTTTTGACCTTTGGTTATTGTTTTTCAGTTCCGGTATCTCTGATTCTCTCACCTCCAAGCTCACTCCTGTTTTGCTTTGAAGGCTGGTGATGATTCTTTCAGGAGAACAATACTGCGTCTTTCCCTGTGTGTGGATTAATGTGTGCTGGATTGAGAATCACTGGATGCTGTCAGGCTTGGGCCCCTTACCCTGGGCCTTGGCTCCTTATTTGTGGCACATTTACAAATATGCTTCTTCCTGTTCTGAAATTCACAACTGGAAGTGCCTTCTTCCTCCTTGGCCTGTGCGCACCTCAAGGGCAGGCTGGCCTTGCACTGCTCCAGCCCCCCGCCCCCTCAAAGCACCTCGTATCCACTAGAAACTCAATACAGACTCGCTGGATTTCTGCTTCTTGAACTTGATGCCCCTTTTTAAATAAAAGGAGGTGCTTCCTCCTTTGCAGCAGGTATTGGAATTCCTCTGAGAGTATCTCAACTCCTTTCCTAGAAAAATGTCTTGTTAGTCCACTTGAGGTAGAAATTGAGCCTCCATGGCTTGATGCTGAGGTTTCTGAAGGAGAAAAAGTCTTTGCATAACAGAAAGAAAAGTATTTGGACCCAGAGAATTGGGGTGTTCAGGAGGAAGGTGGTGAGGAATGGGGAGAGGGGGAGAAGGACCCAGTAGACAGGTTCATGAGCGTGATGGCAGAATGCCATGCCCTTGATGTTATGACCTCTAGCCTGACCGCCAAATAATCTGAGATGCTTGGTGTGACCAGTTGTCCTGTGGACGTGGGAGAAAGGATATTGTGCCCATGGGTGGGAAGGCAGATCTAGAGACTGCACATCTCTGTGATTTCACAGAAACTCCAGGGAGGGAGGAGCATGGATAGGAAACAAACTTCGAACTTCCCCAGACCTTTGAAACAGAGGTCTGATGCAATGTGTGTGGGGCGCAGCAATTCAAGGAAATTGAGTCAAGAATGCAAGGAGCAGAAGGCCCCAGCTGACCTCTGGGTTATACTCACGTTGAGCCTGGCACAAAGTCATGCATTTAAAGTGATATCCTGCCAGGTTTTTTTGTTTCCTTAGAAAAGGATGTGGCAAAATTTCAAGGGGAAACTGTTGATACCAGAAGGTGACTTTGGGTCACCTCATCTAGGAGCCTGTGAAAACTCCCACGAAGCCCAGACATTAAGCCAACTTGAAGGACTTGGGCCGCTGCTGTTCTCCCCGCTGCCTTCTATCTGGATACATACAGGTAGCAGCTACTGTAGGATGCCAGGCATTTGGGAGAACCTAATTCTGTGTCCTAGGTTAACCATTACTTGCTCTGAACACCACCATCTCCTCTTCTGTTGAGGGTGACGGGGTCAGGCTGGCAGCAGATCTTGCAAATCTGAAAAAGGGTCACTAGAGCAGAGGCCATGCTCAGTCTGCATATTATCTGCATCATCAGGAAGAGGAGACAAGCCATCTAACCTCCACAGATGTATCAAGAATGAACAGATGATGATTTGAGATGTTTCCCAAATTATTCCTTTCAAAAGAGCACCTCAGGAAGTCTGTCTTGTGCTTGCTGCAAGACGGCAGCTGTGCAGCGGGCAGCAATTGCTGCAGGGGTGCAAGATTGTAAGAGGTAGATCAATATTTTTTTTCAGCATGACTTTACCACAGCTGTTCACATATTTGGTTTCTTTTAACATTCTTTTGACTGGACTTCACTGAGGGTGGCGTTTCTTGAATCATAGTACAATGTCCATTAAAATGAACAGTAGAAGTTTTAAATTTAAAAATGACCTTAATTCTTGGGTTAATAGAGACATCAAAACTGTAATAATGGACTAGTTAGGAAATAGCCAACAATGAGAATACACATATCAAACTTATGCCAGTGTTCTCAAGAGAAATATCACTGCTTTGAATGCTTTCAGAAATAAACAGTAAAAAAGAGAAACTGCAAAGTGCAAGGAGCCAGAAAAAAAAAATACAACCGAGAAAAGGAAGAAGAAATTTTTGAAAGTACATATTAAATTAGAATGCCTAAAGGTAATATAATGGATTAATAAATCCAATTGGTATTTTTAATAAGATAATTCTGGCAAATATAAATCACAAAGATAATGAAAATGCAAATATTTAATATTAGAAATGAAAAAGTGGATTTACCCTAGAGAAAGGTGATTTAAATACCAAAAGAAATACCAGCAACTTTATGCTAGTATTCCTAAAAATACTATGTTAATGAATGATTTTCTTACACATGTAAATCACCAACTTGACTCAAGAAGTAAAAAACTAAAACAGAACAGTGGCCATAAAACAATTGGGAGGAGAAAAGTTTATAGGATTACTTCTAGGAAAAAAAAAGGCTATGGTATGCATAGTTTTATTATGTTCTTCTTTTAAATCGTTAAATAAAAATCAACAGATTTGATTACATAGAACTTAAAATTATTATGGCCCAAGATATAAAGTTTAAAGGAAAATGATAAAGAGGAAATATGTGCAAATGTAAGTAAGAGGGTTAATATTCTTTGTAGGCCAGAAACCTAGAGGATTAATAAGAAAAATAACCTAATAGGTAACGTTTATGATATTTACTGAACAAACATTATCATATAAACCATATTGTCTTATAATACCAAACCTTCTAGAAACAATCTGAATTTAAGTATAGGAGAAAGATTATACAAATTATAAAAGTAGTAATGCCCAATTAATTTCTCAGGCCCAAGTCTTTGCAGCCATCCTTCTGTTTTCATGTACACTCCATAACTAATCTATCAATAAATTGTGTTGGCTGGACCTTAAAAATGATCCTAAATCTGAATATTCCTCTCCACTTGCGCAGCTCCTCCCGGTCCAAGCCCCTGCCATCTCTGCCCTAACACTGCAGTTTCCTACCTGCTATTCCTGTTGTCAGAGTCAGGAATTTAAATTGTAAAATAGGTGCCACCCTCTTGCTCAAAACTCTGGAGTCTGTCATCTTGTTACCCTTAATGTGATACCTGAAGTCCTGACCAAGGTGTATGGGATGTTGCTCCATCTGGTTCTCAGCCATTGCTCCAACCTTGTTTGCTACCATTCCTCCCCTTCCTGGCTTCCCTGCCCAGGCTGGCTTCTTGCTGTTTCTTGAATACCTATAAGGCCCTTTGAAATTGATGTTCCATGAGTTTGGTACACCTCCCCCCAGGTTATTGACCTAACTTTCTCTTTTACTTCCTTTGCAGCTTGGTTCAGTTTTGCCCTTCACAGATCGTCCTGTCCAAAATAGCAATCCCTCCAATCTTCCCTGCCATGACGAGACATTCTAAGAAAACACGAGTCCAAAATCCAAGAAAGCATTGAAGCACAGTTTAAATTGTTGCTCAGTCCTCTCAAACAGCTCCCAAAAGTAGGTTGTGGTAGTAGTATCTATCTGTAGTATCTCCCCCCATGCCAATTTAAGGGCTTAAGCACCAAGCGCTTTACACAGATTGTCTCACTTAATTGTCGCAATGACTCTTTTTAGTGGCATTCCTTATTTTCAGATCTTGAACCTGAGGGTGAGATGAGTTTCCTGCAGTGTAGGTGGGTGAGGCAGGATTTGAGTCACGGCAGTGGGGTTCACAATAACAGGCTGGACTGCCGCCCAGGAAACTGGGTGTTTCTTTGCCTTCTCTCTTTCCCTGTCTCACAAAACACAGCAGCTGTCTTTAATCTCAAGTTTCACTAACTCAAAATTTCCCAAAATTTTTTCCTAAAACTCAGCCCGTGCTGGCTAGCTGCTCTCCCATGCTCACTAGCCTCTGTCCTGGCTCCCTTCCTCTTGGCCACCTGCAGCATAAACAGTCTGGGATGCCCAGCTCCCCCAGCTCTGTGTTCCTGGCCACTTTGTCACCATTTGCATAAAAAGGCAGAAAAGGCAGCCTGGGGCATGCCACGCCCTCCTACACTGGGGCAGGAGGGAGATGGTCGTTGTCACACTGCTTTGAAGATGCCTCTGCAGTCCCTCAGTACTGAGTGCACACTTCCTGAACCACTCCAAGTGGAAATGATTTCACCTGCCTCGGAATTTCTACAGAACATGTTACTGTTTCCATTTATTTGACCATGGCTTGTAACCACACAAGGCAATTGGTAGGTGGTTCTGCCTTCAGCAAATTACTTTCCACTTTGCCTCTGTTTCCACCTCTGTAAAATGGGAAAAATAATAGCTACATTTCAAGGATCAAATAACAAAAGATACTAACTAATATTTGGCATATACTTGTCACTGATTAGAATTGATCTTGCATCTGATTCTGAAGGCAGCCTATGTATTAATGGCTTTCTTCTTACTTGGGATGTTGAATCATTGTATCAGTCCGGAGGAAGTAACTGGGGGGAAAAAGCCTAAATTTCACAACAAAAGAAGTGATTGGATCAAGATTACGTGGCGCGTGCGTGCGTGCGTGCATGCGTGCGTGTGTGTGTGTGTGTGTATGTATAAAAACCCAAACAAGCAAAAGAAATAAATGTAGGCATGCTTATAACCCTCCTATGCCTGACTTCCAAGTCAGACACTTCTAATTGTAGTCTTCTGTGGACTCTTTTGAGCATTGGATGATAGGTGCATAGGGTGATGGTTAAAGAAATGGACCCAGATAGGAGATCTGGATTCTAATCCCAACTACTTCTAACCAGCTGTGACCCTACTCAAGGCACTGAATTTTCCTTAGGCTCAGTTTTTTTTTTTGATCTTTTAAATGGGAAATATTAAACAAAAAACAAACAACCAAGCAACAGTAGAAATCTTTGCTTTACAGATTAACTGGGTCAAGGAAGGTAACCTATACTAAAGTGTTTTTGCTTATTATGAAATATTAGAAAATATGGGAGATACTATGATTTTATAGTCTTCCTTTCAATTGGAAAAAAAATGCAGCTGCATTTCCCCCCACTGCTGGATTCCCAGACACATTCTGTAGATGTTGAGCAGCTTCCACTCCCACTTTTGCAGATAGACTGCTTTAGGGTCACTGCATCAGTGTCAGGGGTGGGTGTGATCAACAGCTGGGTCTTGTACTATGACCGACTTCCATGGGCCATTGCTTTGCCCTTGGTAGGACACGTGATTTGACCCTCTGGGCTAAGCAGTGCCTGCTGGCCATGGAATGATCTCCCTCTTCCTCTTTATGTATCTATACATCTATATCTTTATGTCTATGTTTGGACAAAGATACCTATCCTCATACCTCCCTTCTTCCCTCCCTCTCTCCCTCTTTCTCTTTTACCTCTCTCTTAAGCATGGCATAATTCTTGATCTAAATTCTTCTTTTTTTGCTGCAAAAGCTAGATTTACTCATTGTCATAAAATAAGAATGCTCCAGAATGGCTGATTCCTATTACAAATAAAGACATATCTATTATATATCTCTATTATATCTCTATATCCATCCATCTAACAATCTAAACTTGTGTTCAATCCACCCATTCAATCGTACTCACTAGAGTTTATCCTTTTTCTTTTGCCTATCTTTGGGTCCAACCTGGAATAGGAACTATGGCTTCCATCCAAGGAAGCATCATTCAACTTGTTCTCAGCCGAGTGGCAGTCTAAATTTGGAATCCGCAAGGTTTTGAGAATGTCTTTCAACCTCCGGGTGGTTATCTGAACTCAATCCAAACCTTCATGCTTGAAGACTCTGCCATTGTTAATTATGGCTACTGTTCCCTGCTGGTCAATCCCCTGACTATTTTCATTTTGCCTGGGAAATGACCTTGTACAAATTCCCTGGATTGTTTGAAACCAGCTGCATGGCAGAGGCTGGCTGCTGATGGGTGAACCAAAGAAGGTTGATGGCTTTCAGCTTGGCCTACCCTGGCCCAGGGCCCAAAGCTCCTGGCTTTGCATAAACCCAGATGCAATTCACCTGAAGAGCAGCTTTCCCAAAGAGTTGTTTATGGTGCAGCCTGAGCCACAGATGCCTCACGATGAGAACCCTGGGCTAGTGAGCACAAGGATGGGTGTGGTTGGGGCTGCAGTGGGGATAGGGTAGCCAATTGTAGGATACACCTCACTTCGCCCACCATGGATGTAGCTTTGGTTTGGTGGTTTGACTTTGGGATATCCCAAACTAATTTAGTCCTATCTACACTGAATTCGAGGTGGGGACCTGAGAAAGAGCTTTAATTTCCTTCTTGGCTTAAAAAATGTATATATAAAGGCAGTATGTTCTTTTAAAAGAGAAAACAACAAAACAGGTTTTGCAAGGGCTGGGTTTTCAGTTCTGGAGTTTCCCACACTATCTATGAAAGGCTTTGGCAGGGGTAGTCCATGGCTATTTAGGGTGAAAAAGATAAAAATAACATCTTATGCTTATGTAGAGCTTTATACTTTAAAATGTCTTTTCAGCCATCGTTGATTGCAAACTTGATCTCTGCAAGGCCATGTGCTGGGGGAACAAAGGAATGAAGTGAGCTTCTTGCTGTCAAGGAGACCAACACTGATGTAGGCAGACTAACAAGCTATTGTTCATATCACCGTTCCATGCAACTGTGTGAGGCAGAGGAGAGGGTAGGGTGGTTGAATATTGTAGAATATTCAAACTTAAAGGGACCTTAGATTTTATATAATCCAACACACTCGTCTTAAAGATGAAAGAACTTCATCCCAGATGAAAAGTGATTTGGCTAAGGTGATACAGCTAGCCCAGCAGTACCGAGGGTCTGGGATGGTGAACTTCCAGTTCTTAGGGTAGTAGTAATTTTTTTCTTTTTCCAAGGCGATATCTCCCATCCTTAGGAAGGGACCTGAGAACTCTTTTGGGGCTCTGCACTGTGCTGGTGAAGACCTCACTGACTCCTCTGTCCCGCATGCAGGGCTAGTTCAAGGCCAGCTGGGCCTGTAGCCCATGCTCACGCTGCCTTTCCCAGACTCCTTCATTGACGACAAGTGCTCTGATGCTCAGGGTCTCTGCAGCTGTCGGATACACTCATGTACTTGAAAGAGTTAATGATTTCACTTCATAATCTCTTCCAGCATATAGCATTTAGTTGGTCTTAGGAAAAGTAGCTACTTAGTAGACTTTTAGACATTTAGCATGGATACATTTGAGGGACAAGAATCTTCCTGGACCCTCTCAGTCACACTACATCAAAGATCATTCCGTAGGTCTAGTTTTAGAAGCATTGAGATTCTTGGGGAAAACCGGTCTTTGTTGTTGGCCATTGCTTAGCTTTTGGGAATAAACTGGGAATCCATACCATTGCTCCCAGGTGAAATTAGAGGAGTAACTGGCGTTTCACAGGAGACCCAGAGAAGTGGCCTGAAGGTCAAGGTCACATAGCTGGTCTGGGACCTCTGGGGCTTGTGCTACCTACGGAGTAACAGCTTCCATCTTACCAGGCTCTGGTTCACCTCGGACACCTGCAGGTGCTGTGGGAATGCTGAGGTCCGGGTCTGCAGCTGAAAGCTCTCTGCATTTGTGGAAATCCACCACCCCCTGTGCTCTGGGCATTGCCTCGCCCTTCTCTGCGTTGGTCTCAGTGCAAACAAACCAAGTATTGCCTTCCCCTTGTGTCTGACAAGCACTCTATGTTGTGGGCCTCTTTTGTTACTGAATTCTGGCTTGCTTTTTTGGCTCTGTGTGCAGAATATTGGTTCCTGGGCTGGCTGTCGGTGTGTATGCATATGTGCATTTAAACCTCTGTGTGTCAATGCACTAAAACAATGAAGTCCCCAGGTTTGATCCAGGCACCTCAGTATGGTAACATTAGGCTTCTGAAAGGTCTGGATCCTGGAGTATTCTAGATTAAAAGTATTTCAAAATGTTTAAAGTCATAAAATCTTCATGTAAAAAAAAAATCCCAGAATTGTGGCTAAGAATTTACGTGTGTGTGTATGTGTCTTTACAAAATTTTGTATCACTTTTTGTCATGGGTAAGTTACAACTGGCCCTCACTATATTCTGTAAATAGTGCTAGAAAGGAGTAAAGGATGGGGGAAGTAGGTTTAGGGAAGGGGAGAAAAGGAGGAAGAGGCATATTTATAATCTGTCAAAGCAGAATATTGATAAAACATTTTTTTCTAAATAAAAATAGTGTATCTACCATATGTGGATAAACATATACACATTTACACATATTTAAAATATCAGCCAATGAAGCAGAATTTCTATCAGTTTATAGTAAAGACTATATAGGACCATCAGTGACCTTATAAAGCTCACTGATCTGTAATGATAAAAATGCTTCCCAGGAAGAAGCGTGGAGTCTCGTGCGGGAACGCGGGCAGGCTGCTGAGGTTTCAAGCCAGCTGCAGCCTTTTTACCAGCTCTGTAAGCTTGGGACTATTAATGCTTCCTCTGGGCCTCAGTTTCCTACTGTGTAAAATCAGGGGAAATGATGTTACTTCAGAGGATGAGAATTAAACAAAATCTTAAAGTGCTTGGCACGTAGCCAGCATTCCATAAATGTCAGTTCCCTTGTAGTCTTAGCATCTTTACTTTTTATAAGAATAACATAACACTTGCATGTTATAGACCAAATGTTTTTGTCTCCCCAAAAATCCATATGTTGAAGTCCTAACCTTCAATATTTGGGGCTGAAGTCTTGGGAGGTCTTTAGGTTTAGAAGAAGTCATGAGGGGTGGGACTCTCATGATGGGATTAGTGTCTTTATATGAAAAGACACCGGCAAGATTGCTTTTGCTCTCTCTACCAAGTAAGGTCACAGTGAGAAGGCAGCAAGTCAGGAAAGAGAGTCCTCACCAGGAATATCTTGGACTTCCCAGTCTCCAAATAAATATCTATTGTTTAAACCAGACTGGTATTTTGTTACAACAGCCTGACTAACATGTACATGATGGCATCTTATTTGTGTAACTTCCAGTCCTGGGAAAATGTATTTCTGGATCGATTCCCATTTTATGGATGGCAAATTCGGAAAGTTGTGAAGCCCAACATCATAAGAAGGGGCCAGTGGGAGGATTAGAGTCCATGTTTCAGTGTCTAACTCAGCATTATTCAGTGATGCCGTGAATATAGAGCTATTAAAGTCATTAAGTATGAAATGTCCGATTTCCTTAAGTACTAAGTTCGACAGTCGATATCTCTGACATTTTCACTTTGACACCTTTGACACTTCTTTTATTTTTATTGCGAAGGTACAGCCTCATTCTTCCAAATGCATGGTTTTTGGCTTGTGTGATTATCTTTCAAATTTTCTAGAGCAATTTTTGTGAAATCATGTATATAAGTCAAAATTTTGTGTTATTTTTGAATGAGTTTCGTGGTGAAACCAAGGCTGCTCAGACAGCTCGAAATATCAGTGAAGTGTTTGGGAAGGATGTGGCTAATGAACAACACAGTATGTCTGTGGTTCCAGGAGGTCTGTTTTGGTGATTTTAATCTTGAAAATGAGCCACATGGGTGACCTGAGACCAAGATGGATAATGATGAGCTGAAAGCTGTAGCAGAAGTGAATCCATTTCAACCTATGCATGAATTAGCAACAAGGTCCAAAACCAAATATTTTCGGAAAAAAGCTAAGGGTGTCTGTTTGGTGGTCCAGTTTGTTGGTATTATCCACTACAGCTTCATGAAACCTGGTCGGTTGATTACATCAAATGTTTACTGCAACTAATTGGATGAAAGGATGAAGATGCTTGGGATTAAGCAGCCGAGATTGGTCAACAGAGACACGCCAATCCTCTTCCAAGACAATGCTTGACCACAAGTAGCACAAACAATGCTGCTCAAACTACAGAAGCTGGACTTGGAGACTCTGTCATCCACCGTATTCATTAGGCCTTGCACCAACTGACAACCACTTCTTCCAGGCTTTGGACCACTTGCAAGGAAAAATTTCAGTTGTCAACAAGCTGTGGAAAATGCCTTTCGCAATTTCATTGCCACTCAGGGTTCTTCGCTGCTGGCATTAACAAGCTACTGTTAAGATGGCAAAACCATGTCGATAGTTTAGGTACATACTTTGAGAAATTGTACTGCTGCTTGTTTGAGATACGATAAACTAAACTTTTGATTTGAAATCAGACATTCCATATTTAATAATCTAATATAAAAATGGAGGCTATAATGTCAGAACTGGAGACAGTGTGAGGTTTAATCTTACTGTTTCTAATCTGGTTTCTTATTTGGGTGATAGCTATCTGTATATTTATGTTTTTAATTTTATATATGGTTAGGATCATTTCTGTTTGTATTCAGTTTTAGGGTTTGCTTTTTATATCCTTTGCGACTTATTTTTTTTTGAAGACATAAACTCTTGACATGATTCAAAAGTCAAAACTACGTAAGATGTACTGAAAGAAATCTCATTGTTCCCAAAACCCCCTTGACTCCATTCCCACCACCTTCTGTAGATAATCATTTCCATTAGTTTTGGGTTTGTCCTACCATTTTTTATAAAGTAAACAAATATGTGTACATATTTTCCCATTTTTCTTTTAGAAGGCAGCACACTCTATAACCTCTTAATACTTTAATGTATAACGTGCAACCTGCATGTCACTTCTTTCTTCTCTCCATACCATATTCCTACTTTCCAGAGATTCCCCTGTTTCTGCTTAGCCTTCTGCCCTGCCAGACCTGCCTCGAAGAGTTCTGAGTGGACGATGGCAGCAGGTTGGAAGCCATGTGTGATCTCATTGCTCTGCTGTCTCCAGGTGCTCAGGGTGTTCTAGTGTGGTCCAAATTAGAGCCTCAAGCTCGATGCGCCAGCATCGGTTTCTCATTTGGAAGCCTGGGTTGACTCTTCACTTTGATGCAGCTTTGCAAATTCAGGGAAGTCTTGTTAGGGGGGCTGGAAAGAAAGGTTTGTTACCACAATCCTCTCAATTAGGATATTTTTATATGCTGTGCCTTCTAGCATCATTGTAGGAGAGAACGACACACACAATGTTTCTCTTTTAACAAGACATGGCTTCCAGAGGGGGCTGCAAGTTTATGTTTGATTATACATTTAACATACACATTTGACAGTTGGCTGAAATTACCCACTAGGAATACCTTGAATGACAGTGCCACTCCTGTTAGAGTCAGGCGAGGCAGATCCTGCTGGAAAACCCACTTGGAGATACAGAAAAGCAGATAGGCTGAGTTAAGCTTTTAACTTTATGACCCCATTGCTTACAAAAGCGGTCTTCTACTGATTGCTCTTTGCACCAACTGTATGAAGTCTCTCAAATTTCACTTGTTTTCTCCATAACAGAGTTTATCAATTAGGTAATAAAACAAAGATTCTTTCCAGGCTCTGAGTACCATCTTGGCAGAGGGACCAAAACTGTGGCAAGAGTGGCCTCCTCAAAGGGAGTTTGTTCATGCCTGGGGGAGTAGTACAAGATCAGAATGGCTGTGCTAGAAAGGGGCTGCTTTAATAGGTTGGAAAATGCCATGCAAAAGCACAGTCCTATTACCCAAAGGGCTCTTGGGGAGAAAATCATAAACACAAGGTTTTGGAGCAGGCTCCCTGGGAAACTATTTATTGCTATAGCTTCATGGCTTGGCTTTGGAATCCTGTCTCCAGCACAGCTCTAGTTCCAATTTGTTCTGCCCTGTCCAAGCAATTAGGTCACGTCCCCACCAGGATGTTGGACACTCAGATAACTTTGAGAGACAAAGACCAGCATGCTATTAGTACAAGTCTCTCTTGGTGTCCTATGTACAGAACCCATTCCCTTCAGCAATGCATTTGGAGTTGTGCCAGAGCCACCGTAGGCCTGTTTCAAAAATGTCTATTCTTCAACAGGGTACCAGTTAAATGTTGGATCCTAAGCCGAAAGGGTCTTATAATATCATACTTCATCAAGATTTCCCTGGGCATCACTTCTAGCTTCTTCTTCATCTACAAAAGCAACTTTTCCTTGAGATTGTCAGATGAACATGGGAAAAAGCTCATCTTTCTCCAGGCTTCCCGGTGCAGAGGCTGCAGATGAGGGAGGGGAGGGATGGTGCCAGGAATTCTCATCTTTGTTCTAGATAAGGGGTGGGGTGATTGGTCTATAAACTGACCCCATGCCCACTTTCTTCAGTTCTCTGACATCTTCAGTGCCCTGGGATGTGGGCTTCGGATTCAAGGACAAAAGGTAGTGGGAGAAAGAGGGAGAGAAACTAAAGTTTGTCCCGTGCCTCCTATGTGCTCACATTCTTTGTGAAATAACCCTGTAAGTTAATTCATCTTCTCTACATTCTACAGAAGAGGCAACCAGGCCTCTGTCATACTGGATGGCTTGCCCAAAGTCCTGCAGAGAGTGGAAGGGTGGAGCCAGGACTTGAACATATGCTTGCCAACACTTTCCAGTAAGTTACACTGATACCTCTCACTGGTGTCGGCAATAAAGGATCCCTATAGACGAGAAAAACGGGTTGGAAGGAAATAGGACAATGCCCAACGCTGGAAGTAGAGGCAATGAAAGGTATCCTCACTCCTTCCCTCTCCATTCTCTGTCCATTGTCACGGGATGAGAGGCCGGGAGAGCAGGAGATGGGGCGGCATGCTGTGGGGAGAAGTGAATTGATGGCAAATCAAGGACAGCCGAAGGATGATACTCTGAGAATATGGGGAGAGTGTCAAAAGGCAGTGATCGTTTTCATTCTCTTCTCTTCTCAGAGGTAGGACTTAAGACTATGATGCATTCAGCTTAAAAGATTTTGACTCTTGATGACTAAACATAGTGTTTCTGTAAGTTTCTGGTCTTCTGTAAGGATCCTTTTGCCTCATAAAAATGATCGAGGAATCTTAAGTGGTTTTGTTTGGGTCATGTTTATTGATGCTTACTAAGGTAGAAATTAGAGAAAAATTTATTAGTTTACTTGATAGTAATAATAGTATACTGCTGCACGTTGAACAACATGTTTTCATTAAGAAGGACTATATTTTCCAAAACAAGATGTGTAATGGGTAGAGAGGCATTTTGTTTTTCATTTTTGCAAATCCCTTTCACGTGTGGCTTAATAGAAGACAATGGCGTCGTTACGTTTGCTCTTGCATTCAGTCTGTTGCAATGTACAATGTTGGCTGAAGTATATTTGGTACAAGCTTTATGTAGAAATGTAGTTGGAAAGGGAATACTTTTCCCTTTTCAGATAACTGTTATTGTTCTTTGATGCTTTGTCAACGCTCAAGTGGTAGTTTCATAAAGGTTAGTGCAATGCAGAATGTGAAATTGTATCAATGAACTTGTGCCCTGTGGAATTGAAATCTACTGGTCTGTCTTGCACTTTGTATATGTATCTCTATTCATGCATAGTTTTATAATTTTTCTGCATAGGTAATTGGGAAGGTGTTAGTTCACTGAGTCGTGCAAATCTTCCAAATGTTGATTGTTTTTATTTTTAAAAAATCACATTCATTAATCACTAACCTCATCGGAAAAGTCACTAAGTATTGGAAAGCTGTCAAGCTTATAATAGTAGATATAAGGGCAATTCTGCAGAGCAGAGATTCTTTTTTTATGTTTACAGATAAAATTTTAATTTATTAAGTTACCATGCTTTGGAAAGTGGCTGTATCATGACTTACATTAACCAACTCTTAGTCCATCAGGTGGTCAGTAAATGCCAAATGTACAAGCTTTATTAAAGTGTCAGTTATTCTGTTCACTTGCCCGCTGATGCTCTAGACACTGAATCTCACAATGACACTATAGGTTAACTGACCTCCAAATACTCAACAATGTTCTGTGGAATAAGACACATTGGGTAAACTATCTTCTATAAAACCAAGGAAAATATAGCTTGGGCTACATTATTTCTCATGTACAGTTTTGCCCAGTTCCTCTGGAGTAGTTTCTTCCTTTCTGTGAGTTGGAGAATACTCTGATATGTCAGTTTTATCTTTTTCATCATTTTACAGACAGTGCAGCTGTGGGTTGAAAATGTAAATTTCTAATCTCCACCTTTAAGCCAATGATCTATCCTAAAATACAAGAAAAGCAAGTTTAAAATACATTTATTTTAGAATAAAATTAAGTTCTGAAGTGTTTTAAATAAAATTTAGAAAAGTTTTAAAAATGAAAAATACTTTTACAAAACTAAAATTCATTTTTTTGTGCTTTTGCATAGGTATGAGGAAAACTTCAACTTAAAAATAACAATTTATTGGACAGCAGATGACACAGATTATAGATCTAATAGGAAGATGCTGGCAAAATCTTACAGGTCCTGAGAAACCAAGTGTATGGGTTTATATTTTAAACCTATGACCTGAAAAAAAAATACAGAAAACTCAAGAACACACAAACACATCTAACCTTAACCATCAGAGCCATAGCATCATCACACATGTGGCTTCAGGAAAATACCTCATATGTTCGTGAAAGAATAAGAATAAAAAGGGTAAATAATACCTTAGTAATATGATAAAAATGATTTTGACATCATCGTCCCCCCAAAAGAACTGCTGAGTCTTTGAGAACTGCTTAGCAAGAAGAAACTGTGAGCAAGGCTCAGAGGAAAGAAAGAAAAAAGTTAACTAGTAAGAACCGGTCTTTTATTTTTAAGGGAGAGCAATGAAGGGAACATGAGAGTCCCACATTGTCAGGCTCAGCTTCTCCAAGTAGGCAAGCAGAGAAGAATTTGGGGACAATAGCTCAACTCAGGAAAAGAGAGTATATTTAGCTGGAGTGCATCTCTGTGTGTGTGTGTATGTGTGTGTGTGTATGTATGTGATTCTGAGTAGACTCTATGTAGCAGAGGATTGCTGGCCTGGGTACAAGTCTCATGCAGAGTTGGGAACACCTCATAGTCATCGATCAGTATGAGGCCTTCGAAAGTGAAAAAGGAACAGAAAAAAAAATGCATCAGACATCTGATTCTTTTTCAAATCATATGAAAAAAACACCTGGTGAACATTTATTTCTTTACCACTGTTCTTCCATTATGCTTTCGGATCCTCATCCCCACACGTTCCTTTCCTTGCTTGGGATTTTCTTGCCAAATGGTGCAGAATCGGGGCTGGCCCAGAGTTTAATAAGGTGAAGTGTTGCGTGTTCAGTGGTGATGATACTGCTTGGAAAGGAATGTTATTGTTTGGAAGGAGCAGGTGCCCACTGACCCATTCTCTCCGCCCATCAAAGCCTAACTGGCCCGTTGACAATTTCCACTGCTTTATACTACTTCATCCTTTCGCCCTCCACTCCATTAGAGGAATTAAAAACAAAACCAAAGATACAAATAAACAACCTTAAAACTCTATAGCAGCACAGTCCATTAGAACTCTCTGCAGTGATGGAAATACTCCATATCTGTGCTGTCTGGTATGGTAGCCACTGGCTACACGTGGCTATTGAATCCCAGAAATACAGCTAGAACAACTAATGAATTGAGTCTTTTAATTTACCTTAACTTAAACTTACATAGCCACATGTGGCTTGTATCTGCCATATCTGATACCACATCTCTAGAAATCATTGGCCCCGACCAATCTTCCCAGTTTTATCTGTGTGTACTCCTGAACTCTTTACGTTTTATCTTTATCTTACCTTATCTTTCCTTTCTAGCATTTATTAATATTATCTTCTTTGATGAAATATATTTTGTTGTTTACATTGCAATTTTCACACCATCTATTTTGCTGTATTTCCCCAGCCTTTTGAAGCAAAATTCATTGTTCCTTACTCTGTGCTCACACAGTGTTTTGTTCATGCTATGAACAGAGCACCTGCAAAGTTGTCTTTTTTTATACATGTAATACGTTTGTTTCTCCCCTGAATGTCCCGTACAGATACCACTGGTCACTTACAGCTACCTAAATTTAAATGAATTAAAATGGGATGAGATTAAGAATTCATTTCATCAGTTGCTCTTATCATTTTAGGGATCCAACAGCCACATATGGCTAGTGGCTGCCAGATTGGATAGCACAGATGTAGAACACTTCCATCATTGCATGGAGTTCAGTTGGATAGCACTGATGGAATTATCTGAAAGACTGCTTATCTCTGTGCCAGTAGGATGTTCATAGTACTTGGAAGGGAGTGAACACTCACCCTATTGGGCCATGTCAAGAAGGATGGCACTTCTGGACACATTTAATGCTAGTATGTGAAAGCTTGAACCAAAAGCTCGTTGGTGAGTTAAAGAATCAGGATGTTGGAAAAAGACTGCAAAACACCAAAGCCTCTGTGGGTGGGGATAATAAAGCCGTAACCAGAAGTTAGGTACCTGAGGAGTAAGCAGACCAGGAACTAGCTAGAGAAATAGGATAATGCTGTATTAATATCAACAAAAAATGGAGCCCTCCAGAAAGAGTGATTAATTCTGCTTTGCTTTTAATGGCCATATTCTTCCCAATATGCATCCCCAATTTGCTTAGTGCTAGATGGGTACAGATATGCTTATCAAATAGAGGAACGGATGCCCCCTGAACAAACATGCTATATTTCTGCTGCTTGTAATCTGAGGGTCACCTCCTTATTATAGTTCATTACCTTCCTGCCTGGAAACTTGGACAACTTTCCTTTCATCAGTGGACAATCACTAGACCAGTGTTGCTGGAACATCTACCAGACATCCTGCACGCTGTTGGAAGATAATGTGTTAGAACCTTGTCTTCAAATAGCTTAGAATTTTCATAGGAAGACAAGAATAAATGCACTTAAAAAATATCACCAATGCAACACAGTGCATGTTAAATATCAGATGAACAGTATAGGAATTAAGTGCTAGGCCAGTCCAGAGGAGGGAGGATGTTTTCCAGCTGGCGTGATCCAGCTGTTGGGATTAATCAGCAGAAGGATGCCCGGGGGAATGGTAGCCAGGTCTGTTTTCTGAGGTCTTTGTTGTTAAAGTAAGCTATTCCAGGGAGCGAGGAAACTGACTCCTGCACAAACGTCCTACTGTGCCATCTTTTCTAGAAGAGTGTGGGCAAGTGGACTCTGGATTGCAATTCAATGACTAGCAGCTTGACACAACTGTCACAGGTTATATTTTTTTTTTTTTTTTTTTTGAGCTTCTCCTTAGGTACTTTGGGAAGCTGCAGAAATTCCTTAAAGTCACAAAAATACCATCCTGGTGTCTAGTTCTTATACATTATAAAAGGTTCTCTTATTAATTGTGTGCTTATGAAAAATCTGGATTCTCATAATTTATTTGTAATTCATGGTAATGAAGAGTAAGATGTGGATTTGAATTCCAGTTTTGCTATTTGCTAGTTGTGTGACCTTGCACGAGTCAACATCTCTGGTCTTTCCTCATGAATTTCTGCTTTAATTCCTGATTCAGGTGTTAAATGACATCGCAAGCAGTCAGTTTATCCAATAGTTACCATTCAGCTTAATAAGATCCAGAGTCTCTTGTTTATCCGTTTTTCTTTCTCTGATAATTCTATCTCTAGCTTCCCTTTGTATATAGATTGCATTATACCATCTCCAACATAGTTATCTCAAGAAGAAAGACAATAAAACCTTCATCAGGATCACCTAAAATGAAGGCTGCGCTTTTAAATACTCGTAGGGAAACACCCACCTAAATCTAATGTCTATTATGGCTGTACTGTGGTATAGAGATACAGGTTTTGTAGTGTTGAAAGATTATCAAATTGAGGGCAAGACTCTTATTATTCCTTCACCTGTACTTTACTTTTAGTTATAAAGATTTGCGTTTCTGATCTATATTATTTTTCTCCTTTCCAAAGAACTTTTAACATCGCTGGCAATCTAGGCCCGCTAGCAGTGCATTTCCTTGCATTTTGTTTCTCTGAGAAAGTCTTCATTTCTCCTCCACTTTTGAAGAATAATTTTGCTGGATATAGAATGGTAGGTTGTTGAGTTTTTTCTTTCAATATTGAATATTTCATCCAACTCTTCTCTCTTGCAGTTTCTGACAAAACAGTCTGCTGTCATTCTTGTCCTTGTAGCTCTGTAGGTAAGATTGTCTCCTTTCCTAGGGCTTTACTGCCCACCACCTTCTTTAAAGATTTTTGTCTTTGATTGTTTGCATTTTGAATATGGCATGACTAGGTATTTTTAGTATTTATCCTGCTTAGTGTTCTCTGAGCTTTCTGGATCTGTGGCTTGATGTCTGTCATTAATTTTAGAAAAATGTCAGCCATTTTACTTCAAATATTTCTTCATTAGCTGTATCTTCTCCATCTAGTATTCCAATTATTCGAACATAACCACTTTGGAAATTGTCCCACAGTTCTGGGCTCTGTTCTTAAACTTCTAATTCTTTTTTTCTCTTGGGAAAAGTTAGGAAAGTTTCTATTTGAACCGTTTTCAAGTTCACTGACTCTTTCCTTGGTCTCATTCAATCTACCAATGAGCCCTTCAAGGGCATTCTTCATTTCGGTTAAAGTATTTTTGGTTTTTTACATTTCTTTTTGATTCTGTCTTGGTTTCCATCTCCGCGCTTACATATTCATCTTTCTTTCTTTCTTTGCTTTTTCAATAGGCCCTTAACATGTTGATCACAGTTGTTTTAAATCCCCTGTCAGATAATTCCACAATCAATGTCACAGCCGAGCCTGATGCTTACTTTGACACTCTTCATACTTTGTTTTTCCTTTCCGTTTACAATGCTTTCTAATTTTTTGACAACTGAGCATGATGTGTTGGGTAATAGAAACGGAGGTAAATTTATTGATATATCACACTGTACCCCATAAACATGTACCGTTATTTTGTGCCAATTAAATTTTTTTTAAAAAGTAGGAGAAAAAGAAGGCTTTAGTGTGAGGTTCCGTGTTAATCTGGCTAGGAGTTGGGCTGTGTTTAATGTTTGCTGCGGCTTTAGGTTCTAGATGCTTTAAGTTTCTCTAGTGTCCTTGTTTTTGTCTTCCCTGTTGTCATTGGGTTTCCCTGTGAACCCCTCAGATCTTGCAGCTCTTTTAGCTCTAGTCAGTTGTTATAATGAAGTCCTGCTGGTATAGTGCTAAGGTATGGAGTAGAAGAAGCTGTCTAATCTTATGATCAACTCTCAGCCTTTTAATGGGACTCTGACTCTCACAAGTGTTTCTTAGCTTTTATTTTTTCATTTTTCAATTGAGATAGGAAAATCAGAGGAGGCTGGGGTCAAGAAATGCAGCTCCCTGAGGTGAGATAAAGTTCTGAAAAACTGTCTTTTCCCCTGGTAGAGAGAAGACTTGAGATAAAGAATGCTCTGGGTGTATTTTGTAATGGTTACTTGTCCCCTCCTGCTGCTCAAGTGAATAGAGAATCTTCTTGGCTCCTCATCCTAGTGAGAACCTGGTGCAATTCCTAGATGTAAAAGCCCCTGGAGCCATGAGGGGCCCTCCAAGCCTACGCTCCCAGGAGTTTCTCACTGTCAAATTACTGCACATTCAGCCTTGAGAAATTCATCAAAATTGCCATTTAAGTTTATGGCTTAAGCAGCTTCTGTTCCAGGTAGGCAGATCTGGTCCATGAATCTCTGAATTTGCCTTTTTCTCCAGATTTTGAATGTTAAAGATACACACTTGGACAATTTGATTTGAATGGATTCACAGTGTGAGCTGGATTTTGCATCTGTGCCCTTCTCACATGCAAATCAATCTTGGCTCTGAAACTACTCGTGATTTTCAAGCCTTTTGTTTAGGTTTGTTCTTGGGGGACCTTGGGAAGAGAAGGAGGGATGAGCTTTGCGTTATGTCTTGCATTTGATGGATTCTTCAGATTGTGTTTTATTTCTTGGGCTTACAATAATAAGTTTTTGTAAGTGCAGAGGAGTGACCTGAAAAATCTTATAATTTCTTGTACCTGTAATTCTTAGTCTATGTTTGAGATTGGGAAAATAGGAGGAAAGCTTATGTTTCTCCTGGTGTTTTTGCTAATAGGAGATTAGAGAATTTGGTAGTTAACAACTCTCCATTTGTTCTGTGGTTTTTTCCATTTTTCCCATGGTATGGGGCTTATTCCAGGGGCAAGGTATGTGACTAACCTATTACCAAATCACAATAAAAGGAAGAGTATTGCCTCTCTCTGTTCAGGGTCGTACTGGCTCATTAGGACCTGAAGAGTCACGTCCCTTCTCTCAGGCTCTGCAGTTACGTGGGTTGTAGTTGTGTGTGTTGCAGCTGCCTTTGTTAAACTGTATGGCAGACCTACATGATTTACTGCAAAATACCATGGTGCATCGTGTATCTTGTAACTCATTAAAAAAATACTTTAAAGATATAAAAATTATATATCTCAAAATGGATTAGAAAATAAACTAATTTATTTCATAATTTTCCCCTTTTCATTTATTTCCTTCCTCCTTCCTTTTTCTTATGTTTGTTTTCATATAACTGTAGTTACAGTGCATAGTTTGTATCCTGCTTCCTTAACCTTATTCTATTGTTGTGAATGGAATTGTGTTCCTCCCTCCTCCCCCTCAAATTCATATGTTGAAGCCCTCAGCCAATAATGTTAACTGTATTTGGAGGTGATGGTCTTTAAGGAGGTAATTAAGGTAAAATGAGGTCGTTAAGGATAGGATCCTGTAACTCTTAGAAGAGGAGGAAGAGACATCCAAGGTTCCTTTTTCTCTCTCCCTGCTCAAGCTCAGGAAAGGCCATGTGAGGATACAATGGGAAGGTGGCCATCTGCAAGCAAGGAGAAGAATCCTCACCAGAAACCAGTCTTGATCTTGAACTTCCAACCCCTAGAACTGTGAGAACATAAGTGTCTGTCATTTAAGCCACCCAGCTTGTGGTATCTTAATCTGGCTACCCAAGCAGATCAATGCATCTATGCTGCTTTATAGTCTTTACAATCAATATTTCAATGGCTGAGATACTGGCCATTATATTGGAATTACTTTGAATATTATTATGTAGCATACTTGTTCTAGAGAGACCTTGCAGTAAGTAAACTATATTCTGTGGTCAAACAAGTTTGGGAATCACTTGTCTAACGAAAATTAAGACGTCTTTACCTCTTTATGACATCCCGGAGCCTTTACTAATATTCATTGTCAGCCTTCGAGGCTGCAGCACACGTAGGATGTTTCTCTGAACGAGTATTATATGGCGCATGATTCTAAAATCTTTGCATTTTGTACATATTTACTGAGTAATTTTTCTATTTGACATTTAAACTACTTTTATTAGTACACTGTGAAGATGGAATAAATAAGTCATTTTGTTCTTTGTAGTCCAGATTTGGGTTGGAGTCACACTTGCAGTAAGTAAAGGAAGCTATACCAAACTCACCTAAGGGTGTTAATCTTTAACAGGTCTTTCCAAGGTTATCATTTTCCGAATTCCTGTTCCTTTTTTCTGATTGTCCATGAGCTCAGGAAAGAGCCTGAATGGGATGAGAAATAGATTCTTTAAGATGTCAATGAAGCAATTTTAACGCTGCAACAGTTTACGTTAGATACGCTCTATCGGGGACTGAAAGTGGGAAAAATATGAGTGTAGCACTAGATGGGGGGTGGGTGAATCTAGAGTTGCTGAACAATCTGAGTCCAAGATTGTTTGTGTGGGTTTTTTTGAGAATGTATGTGTGTTTTAGGGTAGATAGTAAGGAGTAGAGGAAGGGTTGTTGTGGGATCTATGGGGGTGTGCATAATGTTACAGACTCCTATTCCTCCCCCTTAATCTTCTGTTAGTGATGGGAACTTAGTGATATCTGTACCTGTGAGACCTAGAGCACACCCAGACCCGAATAAGCTTGGCAAAGTCAACACTGCACAAGGTGCCCTGCTTCTAGTTTTTACTGCTCCAGGCTCTAGAATTTTGTCTGCAGGGGGAAAGTCAGGCTTCTATAACAATAACCTACATCTAGTTTTTATACTTGGGAAATTTTAAAGGAAGTAATGTGATTGATTCAGATTGATTCAAGCCACACTATGGAATTAGAACCGTAAATATTTTGGTAGATAGTTAACTTAAGCACAAGAATATATATTAACAAGGTTCTGTTTCTTTTCATTTAAAAAAACTTTCAACCATAAGCGGCTAAGAAAATAGTTTCTCTTTTAGCTCTATTCAGTTTCTCTTCTTGCATTATCAACATTTTGATAATTCTCATTGAAGTGAGGGAAATGACCAGCAACCGACATGTACAATTAATCGAGTTTTACTTTTGCCACCAACTCTTTGTAATGGACTCCTTCAAGAATGTTCTCTATCCGTCTGGGGTTACATGTTAATTACTGTGGGAATGCGTTCTTCACATTTCTGTTTGACATGCTCTATAATAAGTGCTCTGTGACCTACATGGAGCTTCTGTGCTTTGCATTCATGAATGTATTTGTGTTCTTTTCCTATCCTGTTATTCATCATCTTTGATAGGAAGAATGACTTGCTGATGGAGATTGAAGCTGGGAGAAATGAGTTGCATGTTTCCTAGGCATATTTTATGGTGTTTGTCCAGCGCCAACACATTCTAAAGGATGCTGCCTCGCTCATAGGCGTGGGAGGTAGTAGCCACATCTGTCCCATGTTCCCTAACCTCCTCCAGCTACAGCTGATTAGGAACACGACCCAAGGCAGAGTTGGGGGAGCAAAGCCTGGTGTTTGATTCTGGTGGGGAAATAACGTGTCCTGAAAGTAAAGTGCATGGGTTATTTACTGGATGTGTTTTTGTGAAGAGCTCCCACCCAATAGGAAAAGAAAGGATGTTCACCAGGCCTGCAATGTCAACACAGTGGAATTTCGGCAACAACTTGTAGTTAGGTACGTTTACTTTCTTACCAGTATCTAATATTGACCGGTAATACCCATAATAATACTTAAAGCCTTTTTAAAAGAACTTACGGCTTTATGATAACAGTATAAAAGGGTTTAATGGTACTGACTGAACTTACATTACAAATAGTTAACTTAGCATAAAGAGGTGTAGATACACCCATAAATAATGTGATATGGTTCTATTATTAACACCAGTTCATGAGAATGAGGACACTCTTCAGGTGTGGCAAAAAAATGTATTTGCCCTGGTCTTGTATTTATCTTCTTTTTTCTTCTTTGGTTCTATAACATTGGCGTTTTCTAGAGCCCGTGATAGTCTGGGTCCCATGCAGGTCTACTTGGAGGATGTATGGTGCTGTAAATTAGGATTTTATTCAAATTATCTCTTGATATGCACTTGTCACGTTTCAGACCTAAAGTACAGAGATAATTTAAATTGTAGCTTTGAAATTGGGCAAGCCAGGTTTCAATTTTGGGCTCTGTTGTATACAAACTCTGTGACCTTGAACATGCTCTTAAACCTCTGCATACCTCAATCTTCTCATTTCTGAAATGGGAATAAGAATGTTAGCAAATTTATAGGATGGCAATGAGAATTAAATGAGACAGCTTTGTGTTTACATCACGATCTCAGTAAATGTTAGCTCTTGACAGAGTAACGCTCACAGTTAGTATTTCTGGGCACAGCGGTTGCTACAAAGCAAGCATGCTGCTCTGTGCCATCTGCGGTTCGGGGCCGTTTGTTTCTTCTCCTGTCCCTGTCAAACGCCTGCTGCAGCTGCTTGTGACTCAGGAGAGACTTCTTGCTCTATTGTTTTGCATTCTGTGGCATCTCAGCAGGAGAATTTCATTGTTCTTACTTTGGGTAGAAAGACATTTTCCGGGTGGAAAAGAAATGGGAAAAACCCCGTTCTCTTTCACTTCTCCCCTACACCCACACACAGTTGCTGACTGTTTTATTCCAGGTTGCACCATCACAAACTCCCGTTTGGATGAAGTAGCCTGGGGGATTTGGTTTCCTTATTCAGGCTACATGTATGCTGCCTTACCTATTCATTTAAAAAATGAAAAAAATCAATATGCTTACGGGGTACAAATGTGATTTTGTCACACGACTATATTGTATAGCAGTGAGGTCTAGGCTATTAGTGTACCCATCACCTGAATAGTGTGTGTCGTACCCAGTAGGTGGTTTTTCATCCTGCACCCCACTTCCACCTTCCCATCTTTGGAGTCTTCACTCTCTATTATCCCACTCTGTATGACCATGTGTGTCCATAGTTTAGTTTCCACTTATAAGTGAGACCACACAGTATTTGAGTGTTCCTAAGATACTGTCTCTATTCCTAAGATACTTCACTTAGGTTAATGGCCTCCAGTTCCATCTAAGTTGCAGCAAAAGACATTATTTCATTCTTTTTTATGGCTGAGTAGTACTCCACGGGGGGCGGGTGTGTCTGTGTATCACATTTTCTTTATCCTCTCATCAGTTCCACATACTCATTTTTTAAATAAAACAATAGTCTTTTCAATTAACTGTCACCTTCTTCTATAGGGTTTTCGCAACTAGCTATTTCTAGGCAAAATTATGGAGATAATGAAACTTGGATTTATCCTTTGTCCAGGTTTTTTGTCTGAGTTTTTCTATCTCTTCATTTTTCCTCCGTAGATTCCAGTAGCCGAGTGCCATTGAAATGATACACATTCCCTTTGGCAGGTACTTTTGAGTTCATCTAAGCCTCATGAGATGTATCATATTCTAATGAAGGAGAGAAACTGAGATGAAGGTCCATTTCCACCCAGGAGTTAACGTGTTTATCTTCTTCCTTTCTGGGAAACCTTTTCCTAAGAAACAAAGGGGAGCAGCAAGGCTGCAGTGAACCAAGGAAGAAGAGAAACATGTATCTAGTCAGCACCGCCTACGTGGCAAGAGATGCTGTCTGTGGCCACCTGTATGTTCTTCCTGTGCAGCAACTCTCAGGAGTAGGACCTGACCATTGCACAGGTGATGAACTGCAGACTCGGGCAGACTTTTCCAAGGTAACCCAGCTAGTAAGCAACAGAGCCAGAATTTTAGACATCAAGTTTGCTTCTCCTGAAGATTTGGCTACGCCTCACACCATACCACCGGGGCAGCTGTCTGTGTACCCACCCTGGCTCTGGAGGCTTCAGGGAGACGGATCCCCAGGCACTTCCTGAAGGTGAAGTCCTGTTTTCTGATGGCAGTGAGAGGAGGCGAGACCGGAAAGGGTTAACAGATGGTTTGCAGTTCCTCCGAGAACCCTGCTGACTTTTGTACAGTAAAATAATAAAGTTCCAATTCGGGAGTGCATTTGCTACTGTGACACTGATACAGCCCCAGGCCATTAGAGGATTAGATGAGCACAAAGCTGCGTGAGCCGTCAGCCGTGGCACTGGGAGAGTGATTCAGCACGCCGGTCGCTGGGAGGATAGCTGTTAATTGGAACTGGAGAGAACGAGCCCTGGTTTGGCAGATCGGGTTTAAATGGGTGGATTGTCTGACGGAGACTTTTTCTTGTTTGCTTTTGGCTTTGGTTCAATGCTTATAGCCAGACTGTCCTGCTCCCAGCTGGACGTTGCTTGAAATGCTTTTTCTCTCCTTTTCTTCCTTTTTTTGTCAGTTTGTAGCTTCAAATTTCATATGAACTTGAGTAAGTGAGAAGCAATGGTAATACAGCCAACTTTTATCCTTTGACTGAATTTTCTGGAACCCTATTTCACCTCTAAGCTCATTTCCTTTGCTGTCAGCATTGTCCTAGGCTGCTCCTAACTACAGAGCAGCCTTTGCAAGCTCATCCTCAGTGCTGTTCAGTTCAGCAAGAGTTTACCAGGGAGCTAGACACATAGAGGGAGCAGAGGATGCGGTAGCTAAAGACCTGAGTTCAAGTACTGCTTTTATTACCTGGATAAATAACTTGAGTGCCCAAAGCCTGAGCTTCCTCCTTTGTAAAGTGAGGAATTATGAAAATAATCACCTAGTAGGTTGGTCTTTAGCCTATGCATTTCAGAAGCTCCTATGGGCCGGACATGGTGACTTACATGTGTAATTCCAACACTTTGGGAGGCCAAGGTGGGAGGATTGCTTCAGGCTAGAAGCTTGAGACCAGCCTGGGCAACATAGCAAGACCTCCATCTCTTTAAAGAAAAAAAAGCCAGGTGGGGTGGCACCTGTAGTCCTAACTACTTGGGAGGCTGAGGAAGAAGGATCACTTGATTCTAGGAGTTTGAGGCTGCAGTGAGCTATGATTGTGCCCACTGTACTCCAGTCTGGGTGACAGAGTGAGACCCTGTCTCCAAAGAAAAAAGTTTCTAAGTAAAAACTTAAAGAAACCAATGTCCTCTCAATATTTATGAAACTCAAAAGCTCCACCTCCATGCAGCTTTTTAAAAAAAAATTCCCCTCAGGCCAACAGTATTTTTCCTTTGAATTCTTTAGCATGAGATCTCTATGTAGCCACCTCCTATAATTCACTCATAGGTGATATAATCCTATAATCTGCATAGTTTTGAAGATCAAGACTGGAGCACAAGTTTTGGAGACAGACTGAACAGTGTGACGGGGAAGTTGCTTCATCTGCTGAGACACGATGACTCTACAACTCATTCCTGTCTCACAGGGTTGTTGTGGGGAGCTGAGGCAACGATGCTGTGTGGTGCCTTCTACAGAGCCTTGGACATAGCAGGGGTCAAAACACCCAGCTTCTACTTCTTCTACCCCCTATTTTTATTCTCCTTGTCCCCTTCCTCTTGACTAGGTTCAGAAAGCAGTGTTTGCAAAGTACTCCCTGAAAATGGTAGGAATTGATCAAGTTTCCTCCTCTTGAGTTTTTAAAATTTTGAAATTTTATTTAAATTATAATTTTCTATCAACTTTCAAATTTGTAATTGACACATAATAATTGCATTTATTATGGGGTAAAGGTGATGTTTCAATGAGTGTATACATGGTATAATCAGAGAGGATAATTATATCATCACTTTATTTTTTTATTTATTTTTATTTCAGCATATTATGGGGGTACAGATGTTTACATTATGTATGTTGCCCTTACCTCCCCACTCCCCTCCAAGTCCAAGTTTCAAGTGTGCCCATCCCTTGGATGGTGCGCATTGCACTCTTTGTGCATGCAAATACCCATTCCCCCCCCTTCCCTCCTCCCCCTGCCCGACATCCAATAGATGTTATTCTTATATGTGTACTTATGTGTTGATCAGTTAATACCAATTTGATAGTGAGTACATGTGGTGCTTGTCTTTCCATTCTTGGGATACCTCACTTAGTAGAATGCGTTCCAGCTCTATCCAGGAGTATACAAGAGGTGCTATATCACCATTGTTTCTTAAAGCTGAATA